>PVKH010047861.1:0-10256 GCA_004027955.1 Chaetophractus vellerosus | reverse complement strand
CCTGCTTGAGGAGGCCCCAGGAACCGAACCTGGGGCCTCCCATGTGGTAAACCGGAGCCCTGCAAATTGAGCTACAGCCGGTTACCAATTTTAAATTAAAACACTTTTCTTTTTTTTTTCCCCCAGAAATAAAGGCCGTCTTTATTTCCTGTGAAGTTCTTTTTTTTTCCTTTTTTTTTTTGCTATATCCTCCATTGCAACATCACCCATGACAATTCCCAAGTCCCAAAAAAACCCCGTATTACAATTGCCCTTCCCTCTCCCTGCCCCCAAAGTGTCCAGTGACTCTGGCTCCACATAATTTTGTAATTTCTTCCATTGCATGTATCACAAGTCTATAACAGGACACCAACAAGTCCATTCTAGTCCATAGTTCTTCTCCCAATCCCGAGGAGTCTGGGATGGTGATGTCCCCTCCACCACCAAGTGAGGGGGAGCTTATATCCCATGAATACAATGGAAGAGTTGATCTGCCTGCAGGTGCAGACTCTCTCCATTCCCCAGGATAGCCGTTGTCAATCATCATCTTCCCACTAGGTGTCCTGGGTGAGTCCATTGAGTTGTAGAGTAGGAGTTGCAGGTCCACAGAGCCTCTGGACCCGGTTCGCACATGGATAGCGCATAGCCTCTGGTCTCTGGAAGTACACCTAAACTCTGGCATCAAATATAGGTTTGAATAGAAGAGACCGATGGACCATGAGCATTGAAGACATATTTCGGTCAGTCTCTGTCACTCTCAGGAGCAAGGGTTCCAAATTAGGGTAAACACTTTTCTAAAACAATCAATTGCTGTAAAAACTTGGTTCTGTACTTATTGTTTTATATGGCAATTGTAACTAACTCCATAATATCTAACGTTTTTTTTCCTTATTTGTAAATGCTAGCTGGATAGTTTTAAAAATTATTTTATAGATCAGTAATGTTTTTTTTTAATTTTTAATTTTTAAATAATTTCAAATTTACAGGGAAGTTGAAAAAATAATACAAACCCCATACAGAGAACTCCATCATATCCCCACTCCATTAGATATACATTTTATCACCTTTGCCATATCATTCTATCTATCTTTCTATCTGTCTTTCTATCTACCTACCTACCTACCTACCTACCTATCATCTATCTTCTGAATATTTGAGAGCAGATTTCACACATCATACTCCTTGAACACATAATACTTCCATAACAGGGATATTATATAATCACCTTAAGTACAGTTTTCAAGTTCAAGAAATTTAACATCAATATAAAGCTTACATTTTATATTCCAGTTTTTTTTTTATGTTCCAATATTGTCCCTTAGAGCAAGTGCTCCTCTATTCTTAGATCCCATCCAGTATCGTGTATAGCATTTAATTGTCATTATATTTTTAGTTTATTTTTTCTTCTTTTTAAAGAAAATTATAGAAACATATTCCACATAAATCTTCCCATCTCAACCCCTCCCAAGCAAACCATTCCATGGGATTAATCACATTCACAATGTTGCAGTACCCTCAACTCCATACATTACTAGAACTTTCCCTTAACCCAAAGAGAAACCCTACACTCATTTTGCATTAACTCCCCATTGCTCCTGCTCCCCACCCCTAGTAACCTGAACTCTGCTTTCTGTCTCTATGAGTTTGCATACTCCCTTATATTTTCTTTGTGGTTACCATGGGGCTTAAATGAAACATCCTCAGTATAAAATGATCTTATTTGGTTTGATACCAACTGTTTTGGTTTCCTAGGCTGCTGAAAGCAGATACCATGAAATGGGTTGACTTAATAATGGGGATTTGTTAGTTTACAGTTTTGAGGCTAAGAAAAATGTCCAAATCAAGCCATCATCAAGGCAATGGTTTCTTCCCAAAGATTGGCTCCTCTGCCCTATGGCAAGGCACATGGCAGCATCTTCTGGCTTCTTCTTTTCCCAGTTTAATTTACTGCTTTCAGCTTCTTGCTTCTGTGGCTCTCCTCCTCTCTCTCTCTGTATTCATTCAGATTTTATAGGACTCCAATAAGATGATTAATACTTATCCTGAATGGTGTGGGTCACACCTTAACTGAAGTAGCCTTGTCAAAAGGAACAGATTGTTTAAGAACAGGATTTTCTGGGGAACATCCAGTTCCAAACCACCACACCAACTTAACTTCAATAACATACCTAAACTATGTTCCTATACTCCTCTGTCCCCTTACCTTTATGTAGGTCTTGTCACAAATTACATAGTTATACACCAGGAATCCAAAACTATTGATTTATGATTTATGTAATTGTCTTTTAGATCCTATAGGAAGTAAAAAGTGGAGTTATAAATAAAAAGCACAAGCATACTGGTATTTATATTTAACCATGTCATTATCTTTACTTGAGAACTTTATTTCTTCATGTGGCTTTAGTCAATTGTCTAGTGTACTTTCCTTTCAACATGCAGAACTCTAGCATTTCTTGTTGGGCCAGTCTAGTGGTGACAAAGTCCCTCAGCTTTTGTTTATCTGGGAATGGCTTAATACTCCCTCTCATTTTTGTAAGATAGTTTTGCTGCATATAGGATTCTTGGTTGGCAATTCTTTTCTGACAGCACTTTAAATTTTTCTTCCCAATGCCTTCTTGCCTCCATGGTGTCCAGTGAGAAATTGGCACTTAATCTTGAGAGTCCCTTGTATGTGACATGTTGCTTCTCTTTTGTGGGTTTCAGAATTCTCTCTTTAGCTTTGGCATTCAACAGTTTGATTATAACACGGTATGGTAAGTCTATTTGTGTTTATCCTATTTGGAATTCATTGAGCTTCTTGGATGTGTATATGCATATATTTCATTAAATTTGGGAAGTTTCAGCTCTTATTTCTTTGAATATTCTCTCTGCTACTATCTCCCTTTCTTCTCCTTCTGGGGTCCCACAATGCTTATATTGGTACACCTGATAGTATCCCACAGGTTCCTTAGGCTCTGTTCACTGTTCTTCATTCTTTTCTCTTTCTGCTTCTGAAAGAGGATGATTTCAATTTTCTTATCTTCAAGTTCTCTGAGTCTTCTGACAACTCCAATCTGCTATTAAATGCCTCTCAGGAATTTTCAATTTCTGTTACTATTATGTTCCTTTTCACAATTTCCATCTCTCTATTGATATTTTCTTTGTGTTCATCTATTGCCTTCATGATTTCTTTAGTTCTTTGTCCATATTTTCCTTTACCACTTTGAACATAGTTAGGACAATTTTTTAAAGTTTTTGGAATATACCAGTCTGATCCTCCTCATTGATGGTTTCTAATGCTTTAATCTTTTCCTTTGCCTAGGCTATTACTTCCTGTTTCCTTGTATGTTTTATAACCTTAACAACAACAATAAAAATAATAAAATAAATAAAAAAGGAAAATACCTTTCCCAGTCTTTGCAAATTGAGCTGTTGTATGCTTTCCTTCAGAATTTATATAGACAGTGAGTCTAGAAAATAGCTTCAGGCCAAGGGATAGTGGCTTCCCTGTCCTTTCTGCACATATGTCTTGTATTGGGTATTCATATTTGGCCCTTAGAATTCCCCCATTTGCATAGGTGTGAATGCCCCCTCTTCCCTTGGAAGCAGTTTCCTCACAGCCCAAGACACTATGCTGTATGTCCTACAGCCAGCAATCCCTTGCCCCAGGTATCCACTTGACTGCTTTCCTACCAGCATTCTGTAGGAGAGCTCTGTGAGTTACTGTCCACAAGCAGGGCAAGTTCTAGGACATTGTGTTCCTCGGGCCACCACTGGACAGACTGGAACAGACATACATGCTCCCAGTATATGTTCAAATGTTACTCTGCTCCCTCTGGAACCAGAACCAGGGATCTCCAATGGGACTGCAGGCTGGCTCTGCACCAAGCCAGTGAGGGAGGATTAGGGCGGCCACCCCAGAGGCCATGAGAGTCTATCACTTTTAAGTAAGTTTTTACTTGATTTGGTGCTTTCCCAAATCAAGTCCTTTAACTGTTTTCTGGAGCTTTAAGAAAGATGTTTCTGCCTGTGTTTGCTGGTTGTTCAAAACTTCTATGGGGGGACAGAGACCTGAAACTTCTCACTCTGCCATCTTGATTGGGGCCAGTAATGTTTTTGTTAGAAGTAAATAAATAATTTCCATTAATATAATTTTAATAAATTTAAAAATCATTATTTAAGGTAATCCTAAAAATTGTTTACATTTTGGATTGATACTACTTATTTTTAAAGTATATTTTTCTTTGATGATATTTATATTTCAACATGTTAACTCTGAACATTTTTTTAAGCATTATAGTTAGAATAGAATCTTATGAGTAAAAAACTGTATATAGACAGATAATTGGCTACTAGTTTTAAAAATACCCCCAAAAAATTCTTACATAAGTTTGTAAACTAGTAATGGTGACATATTATATGTCATTTACCAGAAAGTCAAGATCCTTAAGCAGAATATGTCTTATTTTACCTTGCAGAAATGATTACAAACATAAAACATGTGGATGTCTTAGTTGTTTTCAGTTACTTTTGTTTTATATTAGTAAGAACTTTTGTCAAAATTTTTGTTAAATATCCAAAATTATGTTATATTTTGTTTCCAGAAATTTAAGAAGTTTTTCCCAATCAGACATTTTTTTTACTCTCAAGAACATCTATAAATTCTAGAAATATATAGTCCTTTCCCCACTCTGGGATCTTAATTTCCTATTTATCTCTGTGACTAAAAACTTAGTTTCATGGAATATTCAGGATTTTAATGTAATTATTTCTCCTATCATATCATCTTTCTCTAGGTGAAGATAATTTTCTCAAGTGAGTGGCTTTAATGGAATACATGTACAACATTACATTCTGATCTAAGCTTTATAAACAATAGCTTTTATTATAGACTGTAGCTATAAACAGTATTCATAAGACTAAAAACATTTGTTTGATATCAATACTGAATACAAACACAATAGCAATATGCCAGTCCCTACATATATAGTATTGTGAAAAAGGTAATATAATAAAACTCAAGATAATACTACATAATACAGCCCCATAAATATACCTGTGTTATTTAAAGCTATGTTTATTTGGAGTAGAATAAAACACAAATTTTGAAACCAGGAATTTCAACTCTACCCTCTATCTACAGTGTAGCATAATAGGGAGTATATATATTTATTCATTTTACAAGTAAAGTTAGAATAATGAGACCTATGTCATTGATTTGACATGAAGAATAAAGTATATTATATATTATACCTAATTCATAATTAATTCTCAAAATATGGTAACTAGATTTGAAAAATCAAGGAACGGTCCTTGAAATATTTAGTATTTTCTTCTTTTCATGATGGTTATTACTAAGATTTAATTTTTCTGTCAAAAATTGTGAAGGTTCTAAGATTCTATCCTATTTCCAAGCTTACAAGTTAGTCTGCCATAATTTCATAGATGATGGCAAGAGACAAATGACTTTATTACTTAATTACAACAAAAGCAGTAGCCAGAATATCAGCACTTACAATAGTTTCCTGAGCCCGAGTTCCCATAGGGTGATATGCCGAGGGCCAGGTGACACTGGTACACAAGTGGTTTACATTTTAAGAAAGGAACCCCAAGCCTAGGAAGCCCAATTCTCTTATAATATGCCTGCCTTTGGTTCCAGAGGAAAAACTTTACCTTTATTATAAGGGACAAAAAAACAAGCCTTCCTTTTGCTTCAGTGTGAGACACCATCTCAATCTTTGAAGGCTGTCTGCTATATAAATATCTCTGAAAAGATTGCTCAGAACAAAGTTGGTCAGTGTCTTTTTTCACAGGATGTGCATAAACGTGAAAGACTCAATATCTCCCTACAGTTTCAGAGAAGAATACCTGACAAGACTTAGCTCTATAGCTTAATCAGTGTGTGATCCTGAGAAAGACTTAAAAACTAGCTGTGCTGCAGTTTTCTTATCTATAAAAATATAAGCTTCAGCAGTAATCAATAATGCTGAGATTCTATGATTCCAACTGTATCATCTTCCCATGTCAACAAGTTGTCCCAGGCTGTATCTTAAACACTAGGTAAAGAATGGGATGCCAAGAAGGGAGTAATGATCATACTCATAAATGTGGTTGGGACCCATGCAAATGTGGCAGGATAAACAGAATTTTGGTCAGACTCAGACCAGTGATTGAAGACAGCATGTAAGTCTAGCACAGTCTGTTCAATTCCATAGCCAAACAGAGTGTACTTGACATTAGATTTGTGACTTACATTGAAAAGCACAAATACATGGAATTTTTACTGGATTATGAAAAGATTTATTTTTATCTTACCTCTTAATGCTTTTCCTTTTGAAAAAAAAAAGTTTATAATTTTTATTTGGCCCAAATTTGTTGCTAAGGTTTTTTGTTGCTTTTTATTAAGTTCTGTTTTTTCATACATATAAAAAGAATGTTCTTTCCCATATTTAGAATACAAGAACAAAGCAAAACATAAGAGAACTGTTTTACTTGATTTCTAAGTTGTTATTTTTGCTCTTTTAATGCAGCATCACCATCCAAGAAGTTCTGGTTAGGAGTGTGCCAAATGTTTAGTCATAACTCTTTCTTTCCAGTAGTTTTATGTTAGTTCTGGAAAATGGCTTTCATGTGAAATTTGAATATACCCATAATTATGCTCAAGTAGTGTCTGAACATTTTAAGGCCTATATCATTTTTTTAGTAACTTGTGAGTACCTAAAGGAAAAGGATAATGATAGATAAAACTTAAGACTTTACCAAATATAATGTATATGTTTAATTTATTATATTGGAATTATGTATAAACATTGACTAAAAATAAAGTTAATCTCACATGGCCCTGATAATTTTTTTTAATATTCTAGGTAAAATATTGTTAGGGAATCAGTCTAGCTTGAATTTAAACAGTTTTACTTTGGAATATGATTTTTTGCATAAGGTATAATCATGAGGGAGCCATGAGGTGAAAGTCTTTGAAGAGCCAGAAGCATCAAGGAGTACAGAGAGAAATTTAAACAGCAGAACACTGACATTCTCAATGCTAAATACCATTTGAGGTTTTTTATTGCTTTCATTTTTTCCCTCCCTTCTGCTCTAATTTGAAGAAATGTTTTCTTTCAAACAAGAGTCCAAGAAATGGGAATATTTCCAGTATTAAAGAAGATGGCTGACTTTGTCTACTCTGTACAAGGCAGTCTTTGGCAAGCTTTCAGAAAAGACCAACATTTACTTACTCTCTGTGCTCTCAAATACTGACACCCCTCTCCTGTTCCCCACATGATTATCCCTTATGCAAGAATCCTCTCCCCAAGTAAAACTCATCTCCTTAGTATGACTGACTTCAGCTATGTAGTTGCAGAAAGTAAGCTGATGGAACTAATTCATACCAAATTACACCCTCACCCCAGTCATAAGCCTCTTAGAAATATTTGCATTTTTATAAAAGAAACTTGCAAACCCAATGAATTTCTAATTGGCAGAATTTCTGGAAGTGCATTCAAATTTCCAGTTCATCAGCAAACTATCTACCAGCAAAGCTTACCAATTCCATCCTTTTCTATTCCATCTCTACTACCATCAGCTTAGTCCACATCTCCGTCCTCTTATATTCCTTCCACTTCCTTTCTCGCCCCTAAATAATCCCAGTAACCAGACTGCAGCCAGAGTGATCTCCCCCACCCCACAACTAATTAAATAAAATAAGTTTATTAAGCTTACTCACAGCAGTCTGTTGAAGTACTCAATGAGTATGACCCCGTTAAACAACTCTCTGATAATTTGGTTTGATCAAAGGATAGATTTTATCTAGAACAGAAGTACACACCCAAATGCCTACAGGGGCCTGGCACATAACATAAATTATGAATGGGGCTTGGAGGGGGGTGGGGTGGAAGAATTTGGCTGCCTGGGGATTGCATGCTGCATTTAAAGTAGATTCAAATTCAAATTTTGTAAGAAAATTCCTGTGCTGGTTTAATGTGACACACTGTAGGCCAAACTGCTTTATTGGTACTGTGATCTATAGGAATATATGCCCATCATATCATCCAGGAAAACTTTCTTAAAAATTATTTTTCACAACTGAGTTTTTGGAATATATTGTACCACAGTGAGTTTGAGTTATGAATTGTATTCTCTGACAAGTACCTGGTCTGGAGATGATGCATCTTGCCAGTTAATTGTGTAGCCATATGCTTTAACTTTGGTACAGGGTAGGGAAGAAGTGAATAAAGTTAACCCTTTCACCTGAGATCACTAGGGTTCCTGAGATAAGGGAGGGGGCTAACTCCAATATGGCTTTTGACCTCCTGGAACCATTTTGAAGCCCATCAAAAGGTCCACCATTGGAGACACACGATCCAAGTGATCTTTTAAAAACAAAACCAAAATATACTTTAGATTTTGCTTTGAATAAAATCCAAATTTCTTGAATTGGCCTCAAATTCCAGAAGATCTGGCCCCTACCTATCACTGTAGTCCATTCTGTACAGTTCCTGCTCATGACCAGTGTGCTTCAGCAACACTGACTCTATTTCTGTACCTTAACTGCACACCACAACCCCCAGCTTTTTCCTTCATTGGGATTTTATATTAGCTTTTCCTTGGGCCTGGACCACTCAGTCCCTAGATCTTTACATGAATATTCTTTCTGTCAGACTCTGTTAAATCACCCTGTTTTATTTTTCTGCATAGCACTTATTCCTGTATGATATTTTCTGGCTATTCTATTAAAATGTGAGTGTCAGGAGAAAATGTACCTTGTCTCTTTTGCTCATCCCAGTGCTTAAGACAGAACCTCGCACATAATTGATACACGAATTATTGAATAAATAATTGAAGATGTTTTAGGACAGAAGATCTTACCTGTGTGACTTAAATCTTACAATTAATTCACTACCATTTCATCTAAGAGTAAGGATGCTTAAAAATAACTCATGGATATTGCTGAACTGCCTTGTAATAGGACTGATTATAGCTTTCCCATCTTAGCTATTTAGCTCTTTAGATTGCAGATAATAAGGAACAAGGCTCTTGAGCAGAAAAACAAATTCAGCAGCTTGAGAGGCCAGATAACCTGTGCTTTTTCAGTTTTTTGCTTGTCATCTGACAAATTTATACAGATCCACTAACATAAGCCATTTGGTCTCCAAGAAGAGAAGTGGAGTTGAAGAAATAGGAAAGTTCAAAGCAGTAGCACATGGCCTCATCCAGTAGACCCCAACAATGTTGTAATGTTGGAAACCTAAAGAAAGTTCCCTTGCGTTTCTTGTCTGTGTAATACTGAGTTACCATTCAAGATTCAGGTGCAATCCAATGGGTTATTCCATCTTCTCCCACCTCCTTCTCCCAATACTTCTCTATGGTTCTTTATTTTTTTATTTATTTATTTTTTTTAAAGATTTATTTATTTTATTACATATCTCCCCTTCCCCCCCGCTGCGACGACGCGCCGAGGCTGGGTCACTGCGCAGGCGCAGCTTTCCCCGCTTGTGGGAGGCTTCTGCTTCCGTTCACGGCCGGCTTTCAGTTCGCGGGTGGCTGGCTGCGCTCCATTCGCAGGCGACCTGCCCTGCCCATGGCGGCTCTTGCCCTGTCCGTGGCAGTTTTTTGCCCTGCGCACAGCGGCTCTGGCCCGCCTACGGCAGCCTGCCTTTCTCAAGGCGGTCTGCCCGCTAGGAGAGGTCCCCGGGAACCGAACCCGGGGCCTCCCATGTGGTATGCCGGTGCCCTATCCACTGGGCTATCGAGCCGGTCCCTCTATGGTTCTTTAGAGGAGAAGTAGGTGCTGAGTGCCAGAAGCAAGAAGACATTGGTGAGAGTTGTCTCTTTTCACTTATCTAGTCATCTTTAGGACTCCTATAGTTTAGCTCTCTAGGCAATATGTTTCATCTTAATAGTTCTGCATTCTGGATGATGGGAATAGCTTATATGTCTTGTTGACTAGTTGTGCTTCAGCTTCTTTTCTCTATGGAGAAGTTGAAAATATCTAGAAAACCTCAATGAGAAAGAAAGAACTGTGACTTAGACCACAGTGGATGTTAAGGTGAATTTTATTTCCTTTTTTAGGCTCTAAAATTAAAAACAAAACAAAACAAAAAACACAACTCACTCAGAAGTCCTGTATAAGACAGGCAGATGTCAAATTGCTTTGGTTGATAAAGGGTAGGATCCTCCCCCTCTTTAGCCTTTCCTTTGCCCTTTCTTTCCTTCCTCTTGGTGGCTGCCAGAGGCATCTTCCTGAGACCTCCTTGCCTAGTCCCTACCCCGGAGAAGTTCTGGGAGTTCAATCTGAGAAT
>PVKH010047860.1:0-10256 GCA_004027955.1 Chaetophractus vellerosus | reverse complement strand
CTCCCTTCCTGGGTCTGAAGTAAAATGACACTCACTCAAGAAGACACACGGGAAGAGTAAGCTCTGTCATTTTTGATCTGGCCATGTGACAGAAAGAATAAGGCTTAAGCATCTTAATCCCTGGGGAGAGAGGAACCATTTTGCCTGGTAGTTTACGGCTGACTTTAGGAAGAGAGCCAAGGTTGATATAGGAAGCCCTGTGCCAGCTTGCAGCAGATAAACAGAGCCTCAAGAGATAGAGGAAGCCCAGAGGGGACGGCAGAGACCAGGTAGAGATCAGGGACAATCTTGTTTCAACACGAGGCAACTGACTTTCGTGAGAAAGTAACTTTGAGTTGAACTTTTTACGGACTTGTAACTGTAAGCTTTTACCCCAAATAAATACCCTTTGTAAAAACAAACAGATTTCTGGTACTTTGCAGCCCTTTGACAGACTGATACACACATCTTATCTTTAGACAATGAGAACTGGATGGGGAAGCTTCAGTGGTGAGAGAGATGGGGAGAGGAGAATGGTCAGTCAGGGGGGTATACAGACACCACAACAAAGTGTCAGTCACCAACTTTAGGTTGTTCACAATGCTAAGACTGATCCTGTCAGCTATGTTTCCTGTTAGCAAGAAAAATAGTTTGGTTCCTTTCAGAACAATGGTTCTTAACCCTGCCTCCACATTAGAATCACCCCCACCCCCGGAGAATTTACGCTATTCTGATGCCGGCGCCTCCTGTCCAGAGATTGCCGTTGAGTCGGTTCAGGGTGCAGCCAGGGTATAGCACTTAAGGAATCTCTCCCAGTGATTTTAATGTGCAACCAAGACTGAGAATCACTGTTCAAGGATAAAAGAAGCCCACCCAAAGTGAAGTGACAAAATAAGAGTAGTAGTTATGGAACTGTTTATCCAAAGCATAGCTCTCAAAAGTGCTTTGAGGATTACATGCAACGCTTTTAAAATTACTTCGATAAAATCAGAATGGCATATGGGATGTATGGGGCTATCACAGCAAAGCGTATGAGTTTCGCTGTCAGAAACAGGCTTTTTCGTACCCTAATAGGAGAGCGATTCTGAGCTGCTTCTCTGCAGGAGAGTAATGCTTTTTTCTCTTGATATCCTTTCCTCATAGCCCTGAGTTACGGCAAAGGAAAATAAAATGGAGTCCTGGAGGAGCCCCTGGGGGAAATCCGTGTGAGAAAAATACCGCACTTTGTAAGTGCATGCTGAGTGGGGCGGAGGAGAGAATCAGACCAGCAACTGATTTTTACTAGGCTTCCAACATTTCTGATCTCAGGCAATAATTATTTAGTACATCAATGAAACGCTGTTAAATAACTGCTATAAAAGAATAACTATAATGTATGAGAGCTAATAATTTAATGCAGCACTGGAAAAGGTGTTTCACCCACATTAACCCATTTTATACTCATAAAATCCTGCCAAGTATCTATGTTTATCTCCCATTCTCACGTAAAGAGATAAGCTTAGAAAAATGAAACAATGTGTTCAGGATCACACAGCTAATAAATGATGGAGTGGGTATTCAAAGTCAAGTGTTTGGGATAATAAATTGGTTCCTTTTTGTCAACAGTCTCCACAGCATTACTGTGATTGGTCTAATGCTATGTCAGATTCTAGGGAAGAAAACGAATACAGGGGAAACTGTAACTAGCAAAAGGCTCCAGGCAACATTTCTGGCGTAAGGAAATGTTCCTAAAAGCTACCAGTTTCCTTTTCCCTCCTCTCCCCATCTCTTTCCAACAAAGTCAGAAGAAGATAGTCTTGGAATGTGCCCAATCACGTCTGATCTCGGAAGCTAAGCAGGGTCGGGTCTGGTTAGTACTTGGATGGGGGATATATCTTTCTTGCGACTGGATGATGAACAACTTCCTTCAGAGAATACATATATCTCAAAGCCATATTTAGAGGCCATAGCGGAGGTGGGTTGTGGTTTGGGAATTAAGGAATAGAAATGGGTAATGACATTAATGTTCCCAGCTAGAGCGAGGGAAGGTGAACTGCCAAGCTGGCAGCACCCTCATCCAAATGGAAATCAAAAGCACCACAGGGCAGGGATACTTATTTTGTCAGTCTTTGGGTTTCAAGCCCCAGGTTGAGGAAAACTGAAACTGCAGCTTCTAACACGATGATAACAAGACATTTAAAAATGAAAATGTGATGTATATATAGCTAGGCAACACCTTACATTTCCATGCCTCTCCTGGAGCTCCCTGAAGAGAAATTCCAATGATTCATTTCATCTCATTCATAACCCTCCAAGCAAAACCCACCCGTCATCTGTAAATAATATAACAGGGTATGTGAGCGCTTGTGGCAAAGGCTTTGAGAAAACCCACACACACATATGCCATTCTTCTAACTAGGTTTTGTGCTTTTTATGCATTCAGTCAAGAATGAAAACAATATTATAAATGTTATGCTTTCCAGGCTTGACAGATGCTCATCTCGGGATGGAATTATATACACAGATAGAAAATGAGCTGTAACAAGTTCTTTGCAGAGGATAAGTGGGTGCTTTTAGAATCTTTGATGAAAACCCACTGTAGCATATATTTATATTTTTCCTTATTACCCAGGTTTATTTTGTAAAACTTTCCTTACGCCATTTTTACCATCCAACTGACAATTTTCCGTGTTCCTATATTATTACTGCTTACTCGGTATAGAGCAGAAATGATGCTTTAGAGCAGCTATATGAAGTACCATTGAGAATTAAATTGCTTTTCTTTCTTCCTCATCATTGTGAATTTGGTGTAGATGAAAGATGGAAGATTGGCAGCCAGGGAGTCGAAAGTCCTCTGTTATCTGTGAGATGCACATGATATGAGCAAAGGCAGCTTAACTTCCCTCTTCACAACAGCCATATGCCAGTTTTCAAATCTTGGAGAAAGAACTTGAGGGAGAATGTATTTGTAAAATATAGAGTTTCGAGTCTGGATTCAAAAAGTAAGTCCGAATGAAAAAAAATTAATTGGGCAAAAGATTTAGAAATATGCTTTTTGAGTTCCTGTTTAGTTTCAGAATGATGTTAGCTGTACCCCCTTTTTGGGCTCCTCACTGTCACCTGTGTGTCTGTTTGCCGCTCGAGAATTATCTCCCCATTTTTGTTGTGTCTGAGCAGGCTCAGTTCCTGTAATAAACTCCCTCATCAGTCATAGCCAAGTCCTGAGGCTCCCTATAAAAGACACAGTCTGAAACTCCAGACCGTTGTGGAATCTCTCCACATGCTGCTGCTTTCTTTTCTCTTAGTTTCAAACCTGTGTTCTTGCCTTGGTGATTTGGCTTTTATATTGCTTTGCACCTGGTCTCTGCCTTTCAGCTTAGCTTGATTCCAGCTTTGTTTCTGGACAGAGCTTTCAGGTCCCATTTTGCAGCTTGGCAGCCAGGTCTGCTCCACCTTATACCAAAACCCAGGCTCTTAAAAACCTGGGCCCGCTTCAGGGAGTTCAGACAGGATACATCATAGGCACAATTTGTCCTGGGTTTCCTTCCATCCTGCTTAAGCCCTCGTCTTTCCTTTTTTTCTCATGGATTTCAAAGAGTCTAAACTTCCCAGGGCTTCACCATAAGGGAGCTCACCAAATGCTCAAGTTAAACCTGTCGGTCTCGCTTTTCCACAGTCACCCGCCACGCTGCACTTCATGCTGCAGCCTTCACCTGCCTTTCCTCCTACCAGAATCTTGGCAGGCAGATCCATTTAGCTTGCTTTGTTAAACATGGACTTACATAATGCAGAATTTAATAAACCCTTTTAGTTGTGATGATGAGTGTGCCCAGTGACCCCACTATGACTCCTTGTCTAAATTAAATTCTTCTCTCTCCAGTGGAGGCCGGCTAGTCGTCCTGAGATCCCTCTTTGAATGTGGCACCACCATTTTTGCAGGCTCCCAGTCCTGAGCAGCCTGAATTTACCTTTGATTCCTCACTTGCTTCCATGGAATCTCTTTTCAAGTCCTGTTGATGCTCATCCATCCCGTTTTCCATTCTCACCACCACCACCCTTATTTGTTGGGATGGAATATTGAAGAGCCTCCTAATTTGTCTTCTTGACTGTAGACTTTTCCCCTTCTAATCTACTATATGTCTTCCTGCAAGAAGGAGATCTCTGAAGCATTCGAATTCCTGCTCTTCCGTTACTTGCTATGTGATTTGGGCAAGGTAATTAATTTCCTTAAATTTCAATTTCTCATTTGTAAAATTATGAAAATAATATGTCAAAAACATTATTATTGTTAATTATTTTTAGTGCTAGCTTGTCACAGAATGAAGCACAATGCTCTTAGCTTGCCCTTACTAGCCCTCAAAAGTTTTTCAAAAATTTTTTATTTTCTTAAAGTTTACTTTTAAAGAAGCTTTAGATTACATAAATGTTACATTAAAAATATAACGGATTCCTATATGCCTCACCCTCTCTTCCTCCCACACTTGCCCCATTGACAACATCCTTCATTAGTGTGGTACATTTGTCACAATTGATGAGCACATATTGAAGCATCACTATTAACCATGGTCTATAGTTTACATTATGGTTCACATTAGATACTGTACACTTTTATAATTTCTAACAAAATGCATAATGGCCTGTATTCATCATTGCAAGATCATGCAGAGCAATTCCAATGCCCTAAAAATGCCCCAAGCTACATCCATTTTTTCCTCCCCCCACCCCTCAGAACCCATGGTAACTACTAAGTTGCAATTCTTGAAGAATAAGGTTCATAGTTACATGCATGAATACTGAGGACTTGACATACTGGTCCATCTTTTGTTATTACACACTGCCTATGTTCTCCAAAGACTCTTGTCACTCTACTTAAGAACATAGCAGGACTCCTCAGGATGGGAGTTTAATATTTCCTTGTTTATTGTGTGGGCTTCTACCCACTGCGATAACACCCTATAACAAGATGAACACTTTCATATTCCATAGAAGCATGCTTCAGGTGCGCTCTTTCCCGCATATACCCCCACCTCCACACCCTCCACCAATAACTCTCCCCTGCCATATTTGCTAAAAGAACATTCCCACCATTGTAGTTTTAACCAAAGACCTACAAATCTGCAGAGTTCATCTGTTCCTTCTTCCAGTCCTCCCCCCAGTTCCATGTATAGTCCAACCCAATCCCCTGCACCTTGCTCACCCTCATATTCCAGCATCGTCGACCTCACTCACATCCTTTAGTGACTGGCTTACTTCACTCAACATAAGGTCTTCAAGATTCATCGATGTTGTCCAGCTTGTCAATACTACATTCCATCTTATAGCTGAGTAATATTCCATCATATGTATATGCCATAATTTGCTTATCCATTCATCTGTTGATGGACACTTGCGTTGCTTCCAAATTTGGCAATAGTGAAAAATGCCATTATAAATATTTTTGTGCATATATCTGTTCATGTTCTTGCTTTCAATCCTTCTGGGTATATGCCCAGCAGTGGGATTGCTGGATCATATGGCAGTCCTATAATTCGCTTCCTTAGGAATTGCTAAACCATCCTCCACAATGGTTGCACCATTCTATATTCCCACCAGCATTGGATGAGTGTTCGCTTTCCTCCACATCCTCTCCAACACTTGTAGTTCTGTTTTATTAATACCCACCAGTCTAATAGGGGTAAAATGATATCTCATTGTAGTTTTGATTGACATTTCCCTAATAGCTAGTGATGTTGAACATCTTTTCATGTACTTTTTAGCCATTTGTACTTCTTCTTTGAAAAAGTGTCTGTTCTAATTGCATTCCCATTTTTAAAATGGGTTGTTTGTCTTTTTATTTTTGAGATGTAGGATTTCTTTATATATACTGAATATTAGGCCCCTATTGGATAAATGGTTACCAAATATTTCCTCCCATTGAGTAGGCTGCCTTTTCACTTTCTTGACAAACTCCTTTGAAGAGCAAAACTTTTAATTTTGAGGAGGTCTCATTTATCTATTATTTTCTTTCACTACCCATGCTTTGGTTGTAAAATGTATGAAACTATTTCATAAATGAAAAATTTATGAAACAGGATCTCATAGATGTTTCCCTATATTATCTTCTAGGAGCTTTATGGTCTTGGCTCTTATGTTATATCATTGGTCCACCCTGAATTAATTTTTGTATAGGCTGTGAGATGGTGATCCTCTCACATTCCTTTAGATATGGATATTCAGTTCTCCCAGCACCATTTGCTGAAAAGGCCATTCTGTCACAGTTGAGTGGGATTGGTGGACTTGTCGAATATCAGTGAACCATATATGTGAGGATTTATATCAGAACTCTCAATTCAGTTCCATTGGTCAGTATGTCTATCCTTGTGCCAATACCATGCAGTTTTGACCACTGTAGCTTTGTAGTAGTATGTTTTAAAGTCAGGTAGCATGATTCCTCCAATTCTGTTTTTCCTTTTCAATATATTTTCTTGGCTATTCAGTTCCCCTTGTCCTTCCAAATAAATCTCATAATTAGCTTTTCCAATTTAGTAAAATATGCTGTTGTAATTTTTATTGGGATTGCACTAAATCTGTAAATTAATTGGGTAGGACAGACAGCTTTTTAAAATTATTTATTTATTATATATCCCCCCTTTCTGCTTGTTCTTGCTGTGTTCATTTTTGCACTCTTCTGTGTCTGCTTGTCTCCCCCCCCCGTTACAGTGTCCTGCCAAGTCAGCTCACCGCGCGGTGGCCTTGCTTGCTCCCGGGTGGCCTTGCCTGCTCGCAGGCGGCTTGCCCTGCCTGTGGCGGCTTATCCTGCCCATGGCGGCTTTGCCCTGCCCACGGCAGGTTGCCTTCTCAAGGCGGTCTGCCCACTCAAGGAGGCCCTGGGAACTGAACCCTGGGCCTCCCATGTGGTAAACTGGCGCCCTACCAATTGAGCTATAGCTGGCTCCCAGGACAAACATCTTAATTATATTTAGTCTTCCAATCCATGAATATGGAATAGTCTTCCATTTGTTCAAGTCTCCTGTGATTTCTTTTAATAGTGTTGTGTAATTTTCTGTTATAGTTCCTTTACATCCTTAGCTGTTTATTCTTACATATTTGATTCTTTCAGTTACTATTGTAAATGGACTTTTTCCCTTTTATTTCCTCCTCAGACTGTTTGTTATTGGTGTATAGAAATGCTACTGGTTTTTTCATGTTGATCATATATCTTGCCAATTTAATGAACTTGTTTATCAACTCTAGAAGCTTTGCTGTAGATTTTTCAGGGCTTTCTACATAAAGAATCATGCCATCTGCAAATAGTGAAAATTTTACTTCTTCCTTTCCAATCTGAATGCCTTTTATATCTTTTTTGTGCCTAAGTACTCAAGCAAGTACTTCTAACACGGTGTTAAATAAGAGCAGTGACAGTGGGCATCCTTGCCTTGCTCCAGAATTTAGAAGGAAAGCCTATAGCATTTCACATTTGAATATAATGTTAGCTGTGGGTTTTATAATATATACTCTTTATCACGTTGAGGAAGATTCCTTCTATTCCTATCTTTTGAAGTGTTTTTATCAAGAAATATGCTATATATGGTCAAACGCTTTTTCTGCATCGATAGAGATGATCATGTGATTTTTTTTCTTTCAATCTCTTTATGCGGTGTATTACATGGATTGATATTTTTATATTGAAACATCCTTGCATACTAGGGTTGAAACCAACTTGATCATGGTGTATAATTCATTTGATGTGTTGGTGAATACAATTAGCAAGTATTTTGTTGAAGATTTCAGCATCCAGTTTCATAAGAGAGATTGGTCTGTAGTTTTCTTTTCTAGTGTCATTTTTATGTGGCTTTGGTATTAGGGTGATGTTGGCATCATGGAATGAGAGAGGCAATGTTCCCTCCACTTTTATTGTTAGAGAGTTTAAGAAGGATTAGTGTTAGTTCTTTCTGGAATGATAGGTAGAATTTACCTGTGAAGCCATCTGGTTCTGGCCTCTTCTTAGTTGGGATGTTGATGACTAATTCAATCTCATTACTTGTGATTGGTCTGCTGAGTTCATCAATTTCTTCTTTCATCAATGTTGGCTGCTTGTGTGTTTCTAGAAATTTGTCTATTTCATTTAAGTTATCTGTCTTGTTGGCATACAATTTTTCAAAGTATCCTCCTATGATACTCTTTATTTCCGGGGGATCAGTGGTGATATTCCCTCCCTTGTTTTTTATTTTAGGCATTTGTGTCTTCTCTCTTTTTCCTTTGTTAGTCTAGCTAAGGGCATGACAATTTTATTAATCTTCTAAAAAAAAACAGGTTTTGGTCTTGTTAAATTTTTCTAGTCTTTTATTTTTTATTTTCAATTTAATTTAGTTCTGCTCTATTCTTTTTTTATTTCCTTCTTTATGTTTGCTTTGGGATTAATTTGTTGTTCTTTTTCTATTTTCTCCAGTTATGCAGTTAAGTTTTTGACTTTAGCTCTTTCTTCTTTTTAAATATAGTTATTTATGGCTATAAATTTTCCTGTCAGCATTGCTTTTGTTTCATCCCATAGTTTTTGATATATTGTGTTCTCCTTTTCATTCATTTCAAAGTAGTAACTGATTTCTTTTGCAATTTCCTCCTTGACCCACTGAGTTTCTAAGAGTGTCATTAACTTTGTGTCTATTCTGGTTCTCTGCCCCTTATTAATTTCCACCTTTATTCCACTGTAGCCAGAGAAATTACTTTGTATAATTTCAATCTTTCTGGATTTGTTGGGAGTTGTTCTGTGACCTATCATGTTGTCTATCCTAGAGAATGATCCATGTACACAGAGAAGAATGTATATCCTGCTGTATTTGGGTGTAATGATCTTTATATGTCTATTAGGTCTAGTCTCTCTAATGCATTATTCAATGTCTCTGTTTCTTTAATGACCCTCTACTGAGATGCTCTGTCTAATGGTCATAATGGTGTATTAAACTCCCCCACTATAATTGTAGAGGCATTTATTTCTCCACTTAGTTGTTCCAATGTTTGCCTCATGTATTTTGGGGTACCCTCTTTAGGTGTATATGTGCTCATGATTATTCTTCTTGATAGTTTCCCCCTTTTATTAATATAAAGTGTTTTTCTTTGTTCCTTGCAATCATTTTCCATGTAAAGCCTATTTTGTCTGTTATTAGTATTGCTATTCCCTCCCTTTTTTGGTTATTGTTTGCACGTAAAATCATTTTCCAACCATTCTCTGCAACCTCCTTGTGTCCCTGGATCTAAGGTGGGTTTCTTGTAGATATCATATAGATGGGTCATATTTCCTTATCCATTCTACCAATTTGTGCATTTTAATTGGAGAGTTTAAGCCATTAACATTCAATGTTATCACTACAAGTCAGTGCTTAAATTAGCCATATATTTTAGGTTTATATATGTCATATTTTGTTTTATTTCCCTTTTTATCTTTTTAGTTATTCTTGCTAATAATCTTCCTTTCTATACTCTCCTCGAACCCTCTCTGTCCTGTGCTTTTCCTTTCAATGTGAATAACTCCCTTTATTATTTCTTGAAGGACAAGTTTCTTGTTGACAAACTCTCTTAATTTCTGTTTATCTGTGACTATTTTGAACTCTCTCTCATTTTTGAACGCCAGCTTGCTGGATACAGAATTCTTACCTGGAATTTTTTTTACCTTTAGCACCTTAACTATACCATACCACTGACTTCTTGCCTCCATGGTTTCGGATGAGAAATCAGCACTTAATCTTATTGAGCTTCCCTTGTATGTTACAGATCTCTTTTCTCTTGCTGCTTTCAGTATTCTGTCTTTGTCTTGAGCATTTGATAATTTGATACGTGTATTTCTTGGGTTAGGACTGTTAGGATTTATACAGTTTGAAGCACACTGTGCTTCCTGGACATGTACATCCATGTCTCTCAAAAGGGTTAGGAAATATTCAGCTATTATTTCCTTCAACACTTCTTCTGCCACCTTTCCCTACTCTTCTCCCTCTGGGTTGCCTGTAATGCATCTATTTCTGTATTTTGTGCTGTCATTCATTTCCCTGAATCCCTGCTGAATTTTTCTATTTTTTTTTAAGATTTATTTTATTTTTTTATTACATATCTCCCCTCCCCACTGCTGCAGCGACGCACCGAGACTGGTCACTACACAGGCACGGCTTTCCCCGCTTGTGGGCAACTTCTGCTTCTATTCACGGCTGGCTTTCAGTTCACAGGTGGCTGGCTGCGCTCCATTCACGGGCGACCTGCCCTGCCCACGGCGGCTCTGGCCCGCCCATGGCGGCTTGCCATTCTCAAGGCAGTCTGCCCGCTAGGAAAGG
>PVKH010047859.1:0-10256 GCA_004027955.1 Chaetophractus vellerosus | reverse complement strand
GCCAGCGTGATGGACGGCTCCGGGGAACTGGAGCAGAGCCTGCAAAAGGCTGCAGTCGCAGCCCCACTGCCACCCTCGGCACATGCAGGAAATGGACCGTGATACACCTAATATTACATTTTAATGGTCTGCTGCATCGAAGGTAGAATAAAGAGTCATTCCTGTGGCGGCAACTGGATTAACTCCTTCCTTTCTGGCCTCTTTCAGAGCCTTCCGACTAAATGGATGTGTAGGTCAGGGCCAGGGGAGGGTGGGGGAAGGCAAAAAGCTGTCAAAACAGTAAGGCTTTGACATTTGTAATTGATTTAAGTTGAAGCTTCTGGAATTTTCCCTTTCCTACTGTATTTGTCAATATAAGCAGGAATAACTTGGCCTTTTGATCAGATCCAGCTCATGTTCCTTTCCCTGACACCCTCCAGGCCCATGGGGAGACTGACTTCACAACCTCAGCAGCCCCCTAGGCCCGACTGGTCATGCCCCACCAGACAGGACCCACCCTTGGGGAAAGTTAAAGGGGTGCCACAGACTCACTTGAAGTTAAGAGCTCTTGCATAGACTGTAGGGCCGGAGGCAACCCAGAGACCCCCGTTCCTCCTGAGGACACTGGCTCAGCCACCCACGAGCCAGTGGATCAGGGGCCAGAGCCCAGGGGGGTGCAGCCCCCACCCAAGTGCCCTCTCCCCAGGGAAATGACACCCTTTGGGCCAGATGGCTCTTCCCTGTACCTCCCAGACAAAGGCATGCTGGGAGGTGAGGACGGGGGTGCAGGGGGGCAGGGAGGTGTCCCTCGTTGCAACCTTTGCCAATTACTGTGGTATAAATACTCCATGGCTGATCTGCAGCTCCCAACACGAGGTCGCTGGAGCAGAGCTGGGAAGAGATGCTCTTAGCAGCACATCGTTTTGTAGTATCGTCACAGCACAGATAAGACATGCCTAAATTACCTCATAAACGCAGGTGATAACAAAATGCAGATAAATAATTAGAAAATGACAAGTTTTGAGTATTTATTACCTTTGTCTTATTAGTAATCTAATTAATAATGAGTTTATATAATTTAATTTATATTGATGGCTGTGTTTAACAACCAACCAGTTCTCAAACTTCCTGAAGACTTAAGCTTTGGCTCTTGCAAGGAGGTACGGGTTGGCTCCAGCAGAGCTCTCAGTGCTCCCCGAGCCATGAGGCCGTGGCTATGTGTCACTGTCATTAGTCAGGACACACTTAGGAAATGTCCATTGCACTGGCTTCCTGGCCCCTGACCAGCTCAGCTGCAGACAGGGCACGGGCCTGGCCTGGAAGGAAGAGCCCCTTTTCCTGGCCTAGCTGTCAACAGATACTTCTTTTCTCATTAATCGGCCTAAGTAATTGCTCAGCTCAAATGCTGTAATATATTTTGCTCCCTCCTCAAATGAGATTGAGTCTTTGAGCTGCACCTCCAGCCCTGCTGCAGGAAGAGAAAATTGAGCTCTCACCACTTAATTTTCTGGTCTCTTCCATCTGATCATCTTTTGTCAAATTGGGGATCCGTCCCACTGGTCCAAGGGAACATGAAGCCTCTCTTTGGCACCTCCAGTTTAGACTCCGGAGGTGAAAAGAGAACCATGAGGTGCCCTCCATTAGGGATGGGGAAGAGGCTCCAGGATGGAATGAGGCCGAATCCAAGATGCTCCCCAATGATTGTGGCCTCCTGGTGTTCACATCCTTGGGTAGTTCCTTCCACACCGAATAGGACAGAGCAGGGTAGCATGACAATGCAGAGTAGGACTGCTGAGACTTGGGATAGTGTGACAACGCAGAGTAGGACAGCTGAGACTTGGGATAGTGTGACAATGCCTAGTAGGACAGCTGAAACTTGGGATAGTGTGTGTGGCAGTTTGATATAGTTATGAATTCCAAAAATAGATATTGGATTATGCTTGTAAATTGATTTGTTCCTCTAGATATGATTAGGTTACGATTAGGGCTTTGATTGGGCCACATCAGTAGGGCATTGCGTCCCCGCCCCTTGGTAGGCGGGGACTCAGAGATAAGGCAACACGGTAGAGCAGAGGAATTAGCTGGAGATTTGAGTTGGAGTTCCGATGTGGAGTTTCAATGCTGGAGCCCCGGGAAGCAAGTACCCAGAGGAGCTTGGTCATGAGGAAGGAGAGAAGGCCTCGGAAAAAGAGACAAGCCATTCGCCTGATAGTCTACAGCCGGGCTGGTGGAGAGGTGCAAGCTTGAGCCCAGAGAGAGACAAGCCCCGGGAAGAAAGGACCCCAGGAGCGAACCCTGGCAGACGTCGGCAGCCATTTTGCTCCAACACATTGCCATAGGCTTTGGTGAGGGAAGTAACTTATGCTTTATAAAGGCCTAGTAACTGGACTTCTACCCCAAATAAATACTCCTTATAAAAGCCAACAGATTTCTGGTATTCTGCACCAGCACTGCTTTGGCTAACACAGCGTGACAACGCAAAGTAGGACTGCTGAGACTCGGGATATCATAACAATGCATAGTAGGACAGCTGAGTCTTGGGATAGCATGACAACACAGAGTAGGACTGCTGAGACTTATCATAAAAGACATCAATGGCATCATGGCCTCCACCTTGCTCTCTCAGCTCACTCTCTTGGGTGAAGCCAGCCACCATATTGTGAGGACACTCAAGCAGGATGGAGCGGAGGTCCCCCATCAACAGCCATGTCAGTGAGCTGCCTTGGAAGTGGACCCTCTAGCAGTGTCCATTCGGTGCCTAAAACCATGCAAAACTTTTGCAGGGGAGGATAGATATGGAATAAGTCAAAGAATGAGCCCTGCCCTCAAGACAAAATCTCCAAGGGGCTTATATCCATTAGGAATTGGTTTGGATATGCAATGACCCTGCTAGGGTCAAACAGTAACCAAAGCTTAAACAATTCCACATCTCTTAAGTAAAGTCTGGAGGCAGACCATCTCAAGTTCCTTCTGTCTTGTCACTCTATCATCCTGAGCATGTTGCTTCTGACTTCTGGTCCAAGATGACTGCTTGAGCTCCAGCCATTACGTCTTCTTTTAACCAGAAAGAAGAAGGAAGGGACGAAGAAGGGTGCCCCCTCTTCCACTGAAGACAGTTGCTTGAAGTTGCACGCAGCCCTTCTGCTCTTATCCCACCAGCCAGAACTTAGTCACAGGGCCAGGTTTTATCCATGGCAATCCTGCACTCAGCTAAAAATCTGGGCTTATAGTACTGAAAAGGGAAAGAGCGGGTATTGAGGGGGCAATTAGCACTCTCTCGCGTGGGGCCGGGTAGAGGCTTCACAACTCTTCAGCCAACAGATACACCTAATGGGTATCTTCGACCCTCTTAGCAATTGGCTGAAAGCCTGTGTTCTCTGCTTGGAGGCACTTCACCCCTCCCCTCTCCCAGTCTAGGCTCATTTCTACCTTGCAGAACCGAGAACTTGCCTGTATTCCATGCTGCCCCCACGCAGCCATTGGGACCGCCCTCTTTTCTGCCCCTGCTTTGACAGCGTGGACGGGATGCCTCCCCAAGCAGTCAAGTCAGGATGAGTATCAAACCACGTGGCCCCAGAGCAGTTGTGGGAGGATGTTTATCTTCTCAGCCATTGCGCCAGCGTCCAGTTGATGCTGGGCAAGAACATGGAATCACAGATTGTCCAAGAGGGATGAGGCCTCCCTGGTGATCTGGTCCAAACTGTCATTCTGCAGGGAGAAAACAAGACCCAAAAGGAGGAACTGGCTTGGCCCAAGGTTGTCTGGCAGAGTGGCCAGGCCAGGCAGGGACCCAGCTTCCAAGCGGCCCAGAGATGCCTTTGGCTCATGCAGCTGGCGTTCTACTGTCTCTCCCATGATGAGTCTCACAATGAGCAGAACCAAGAAGGCAACTGCCCTCATTTCCAGCTATGCTCATTCCTTCCCCAAGAAGACCATCTTGGACACAGCATGCGGGAGTCTTAATTTTAATTCCAAGCAGTGCTTTGTTTTCAGGTGGCCTAAATAAAACACATGGGTCTCAAACAATTTTCCTTTAACCCATCGCCACTCAGTCATAATTGTGCAGGAATCATCACTTTAGGGCAGGGGTTCTTAACCCTTTTTTTCCACGGACCCCTTTGCCAGTCAGGTGAAAACCACGGACCCTTTACCAAGTCCACACTATACTGTGTATTATTTAATAAATATATCACACCCACACTAACACGTCCCCACAAGAATATTCTTTTGAATTTCAAGTCAAGCTTACAGACACCTTGTTAAGAACCCTGGCCTTAGGGAATGGGAACTTGCCTTGGCCAACTGAAAGCTTGGCTGCAACGGTTTGAGTCAAAATATTAAAATTCTATAGAAGCGTGTGGTCCTCCCAGCATCAGCCTTGGTTTTACTGAGTAGAAACGGCTTATACCAGGTCTCACCTGGGCTTGCCTTCAAATCAGAAGAACTCAAATTAAAAAATACCACATGATTGAGGGGCTTACAAATGGCTCTTCATTTTTCATAAAATCAGATGATCCTTTTTGAATTTCCAGAGGGGGCTATTCAAAAGGCCACACACATACACACACAAGTGAAAAATATGAATGCAAACATGCTTGAGGATCACATAAAGAAACTAGTACCCCACAGAGTTAGCTGACTTCGGGAAGTACTTCACCCCTTTGCCTCCTTGCATCGCACTTCTGTGAATTTCCTGGGTTTGCAGGAGCTCTCCCATCAGATCCTGCTTTCAAGGAGGGCCGTGGGCATCACCATTTCCCACGAGAGGCAACCCCTTGACGGAAGCCATACCTGGGGCCCAGGTGGGCAAGTGCCCGTCAAGCTGGTGAACGTGTTTCCAAGAGATGGTCTAGGGTGGAGGGTGCCAAGCCTGGCTGGACACAAAATCATCCGGAGAGCCTTAAAAAGGACTGCGGCCTGGGCCCCGCCCTGATTCAAGGGACTCAGAATCTTGAGAGGCTGGGGCCCATCCAAGGGTGGTTTTGAATCTCCCAGGAGATTCATATGCTCTAACCACGGCTCAGAAGCACGGATCTAGGAGCCAGTCACCAACCTGTGGCCCCAGGGGCAAAAGCAGCCCACCTGTTCTCAGGTCAAGCCCATTTTATTTTAAGGGGAAAACACTTTCTTGTGCGGACTGGCGCTTGGCTATTGTTCAATATCCACACGCCCCCTACGGACCTCCTCACAGAACCTCTCCAAGCACTTTATCCAAAGCAGATCCCAATATTATTCTCTAACCCGCCACCTGATTTATTTGTTTCCTTCTTTATAAAAGCAATTTATTGTGGTAAAATACAGATAACATAAAATCTGTCATTTTAACCATTTCTAAGTGTACATTCATGATGTTGTACAGCCATCACCACTATCCATTTCCAAAACTTTTTCATCACCCCAAATTCTGTATCCGTTAAGCAATTAGTCCCCATTCCTCCTCCCCCAGCCCCTAGAAACCTCGAATCAGCTTTCTGTCTCTATGAATTTGTTATTCTAGATATTTCATAAAAGTAGAATCAAACAACACTTGCCCTTTTGTGTCTGGCTTATTGCACTTCACATGTCAAGGTTCGTCCATGTAACGGAGCTTCATTTTTTATGGCTGAGTAATATTGCATTGTCTGGACAGACAGTTCGTTTATCCATTTATCTGTCAGTGAACACTTGGGTTGTTTCTACCTTTTGGCTATTGTGAATAATGCTGCTATGAACATTGGTGTACGAGAATCTGTCTGAGTCCCTGTTTTCAATCCTTTTGGGTCTATACCTAGGAGTGGAATTGCTAGATACTGCCTTCTTAATTATATCTCCCTCCCTCTTACTAAAAGCTAGAGCCCAGGAGGGCAAGGGCCCTGTCTGGTGCTGCTTTGAATTCCCAGCTCCTGGATATTGGAGGGTTGGATGAATCTGTGAACAAGTGAGCCATGGATAGACCCAAAGCTTCCTTAAGGTCAATAACAAGTTCACATGGACGCCTGGGCTTAGGAAACCAAGATGTAAACCTTGGGATGCTTCTGGCCTCAGCTGAAACCATTTCTGAGGCATTAGCACACCTTTTGCCCAACACTCGTGCACAAATGCAGTGCCTGCTTATACCTGCTTCAGCACAAGCACGTCACCTGACCCTCAGAGAGCCGCTCATCGTGTGAGCCACATACAAGAACGCCGGACATTCCTGTGAGGAAAACGAAACAAATGCAGAGAAAGGAACAGTGTTTAGAGCCTCTCACTTTCCCCAGGAGCCCGAGTCTGTGTCTACACACACCCAGAGCCCTAGATGAGACACACAAAGCACAAGCAATCAGCATCAAATAATTGGTTTGAGAATTTTTGCTTTTGCCAAACAAATCAGTTGTTTAGAAGGTCTTGGAGACAGACAGCAGATAATGTTCAAAGTTGCAAATAAAATCATATTTTAAAGCACAGAAGAGGAACCCCGGTTAAATGTGTGCCAAAAGCTACAGTGCTCCAGCGTCACCAATTGGAAAGTGAGTGACTCTCATATCAACATTTATGAGCCGTGCTAAAAACAAAAAGTAAAAGGAAGATGAAAAAAAATTAATAAAATTCTCAGAAAACAGAAACATAAAAGACTAAAATTTTACGAAAAACCATTCAGCTGCACCAATAATCATATAAATGATTTTGACCCTCAAATTGACAAACAATTTTAAAACTAATACTCTGTGCTGGCAAATACGTGATGAGATGGTCAATTACACACCCTGCTAATGGAGTGCAAATTTGTACAAATTGTCTGGAAAGCAATTTGGAAATGTGACTCTAAAGCCTCAAAAATGTGCACAGTACATTTAACATAGTAATTCTACTTCTAATAGTGTATCTTAAAATATTCACTCGTTTACTCAATAAATAAATTTTGATTGCCTGCTATGTGCCATTTCCCATGCCAGATACTAAATATATTTGGGTGGGTAAAAAAGACACAGTTCCTGCCCCATGGAGTTTACAATTTAGAGGGGGGGGGACAGACAATAAATAAGAAAATAAGTCTGTAAATATAAAAGTATCAATCACAATCATTACGATGAAGGATGTTGGGTTATTGTGGTATAATGACAGGCTTACAGGATGAAGAAGACACTTTCTCTGAGAGGATGATATTTCAGCCAATATCTGAAGGATGAAGAGTCAGCCTTGTGAAAAAAAGGTGTGCTAGGGTCCCAGGTAAAGAAAACAGCAAGTGCAGAACAAAAGAGCTGCCAGGATGGCTGTTTCCAGCTATCAAAGAGGGGCAGAGAGATAGTTGGAGAGGAATCAGAGCTGGGAAAAGAAGCTTGACTCTCAGTTGGACTTTATGATGTAGATAACGAGGAGCATTTGAAAGTTCTTGAGCAGGGGAGTGACAGAATTACAGTTGTACTTCAGGAATCTCAATCTAGGTATTTGCTCCAGAGGCAGCGAGGTCATCGCAATCAGTGGCCTGGGATCTAGGAAGGGCAGATGGATGCGGTATTTTGAGGTAGAACCATATGATTTGGCCATTGATAGCTGTGGGTGGCCAGGAAATGGGAGGAGCTGAAGAGGCTGCCAACATTTCCAGCGTGGGTGGCTGAGAGAAGGTTGGGGTGATGATAAGAACAGGAAACAGCAGGATGGGGTTTGGGGGTGGGGAGATTAAGGATCACAAATTGGATGTTGAGTCACAGTCCAAGTCTTGCTTTGGAAACCATTCCCATCACTCCCCAAACATATGGGGACTTCAATTTTCCCTGTTGACTCTCTTACCGAGGACAAAACTGACTTTTCAAAGTTCAATCCAATGGAAAGACTGGGAATAAAATGATAAACCACTTTTCTTTCCTTTCTTGGCCCTGTTTCTTTTATGTTCATGACTTCATTGAAAAATTTTATCAAGGTCAAGTATTTTTCTCAATTAAACATTTTGTCAAGGTCAAGTATTTTTCCTCAATTAAGGATTTTATCAAGGTTAAGTTTTTTTCCTCAGTTAAACATTTTTTATCAAGGTCAAGTTGTTTCTCAGGAAATTTTTTCTGGTAGATTTTCCCATTGAGAGCGCTTCTCTCATTCCTCTATTCTAGTTCAGGAAAGCAACTTTTATAAGTTTTATAACAAGATTTTCTTTTCCTGAGGCACTACAAATCCTCTCAAACCCTTTATTGGGAATCCCAGCTTGAATTAGTTGATTATCCTCAGCAGATTTCACAAAAGGTCGCCTCATACTTGTTAGCAGCTCTTTCCAAGAATTAATTACCTCACCAGCAATTTAATTCTTTCTTTAATGGATGCTGAAGGGACTTTCCTTGAGGAAGAAACTGAGCCAGGAGAGGATCCTTGCCGGCAGAGGTGGCACCCACAGGGCCTTCCCGTCCTCTCAGGCACTGACTTGCCTGGAGGTGGAAAGCGGCCGCCAGGCCTAATTGCCGATCACTGTTTCTCCTCACATAAAGCCGGGTGTTTAAGGCAATGCTCATTTTTCTGGAAAGGTTGTGTGGGCCCGAGGAAGCAATTGTAATATATGCAAGCCCACTGCCGGGAATAGAAATGAAGGAATTGTGTCCAATGGCAGGCTCACATTAAGCACGCTTCAGAAAACAAACACAGGCCTCCTGAAGGGTGTTGGCTGCAAGGTAATGGATTCTGAAAACACGATGGCAGGGATTTTGTCCACTTCTCATAAAATGAAAACTTTTTCTCATAGAGGAAAATTGTTCTGAATGAACCAACTCAATAACTCAATTTTGAAACTGTTTTCTTAAGTCCTATTGAAAAGGGTGGCATTAGGTCTGCGCAATAAATCAGTTTATGAAAATACAATCTCCAGTCAGCTGTTCTAAATAAGGTTCTTTTAAAACCACTGCATAACTGAGAGAATAAATGATTCCCTCTTCTATTTGGAAGTGGTTTTTTTTTTCCTGATGATTTTTAAATCTTGCGGATGGATATAGAGTAAGAAAATGAGATGTTTGCAACATATTGAGAAACAGGTTTTTAATACCTTGAAACCCTTCTTAGCACAAATTCAGGAGAGTGTGGGGAGATTTCATTAAACTTCAAACTTCACACCACCTCACGTCTGCTTCAGAATTAAGGATGCCCATTTAAAGAAAGGAAAGCTCCCTACTCCAGATGCCGACATAGCGGCAAAGTGTTTAATAGAATTCCTTTCCACAGAAAGAAAGAAAGAAAGAAATACCAGCTTCCCCTGACAGAGGCCCAACTAACAGACACTTCCCCAGAACCACATAAAAAGAAATTGAAATGTGCTCCTTTCTGGGGAGTTCCCTGAAGCATTGGAAACAGTTGTCTTTTCTTTTTGCTTCTCTTTCTCTTTTGTTTTTAATTATGAAACATTTCAAACACAGAAAAGTATAGAAAAATAATGTCAGACTCTCCTCCACCAAGAGCCAACATTCGCTGTATTTGTTTCAGATGTCTCTCTCCCTCTCACTTACCACCTCCCCCCTCCTCACTCAAATGACTTAAAACCAGCTAAAGTCACACCTCTCATTCTTCCTCCCTTTCCCAGAAGTAACTATTGCCCTGAAAACAGGCCATTCACACCTTAATTTTAGTCTGTTTACAACAAATGTATGAATCCATGTATAGACCACTGTTTTGTTTTTAAAAGTTCATTTAAATGGTATCATTCTGCACATATCTTCTTAAAACTTATTTTTCCCTCAAAATTATATTTTTTGATGAAGAGACAAGCCATGTTTTTGACTAGAGAGACTCATCATCATAAAGATGTCAGTTCTCTCTAAGTTAATTTGTAGATTTAATGCAATTTCAATTTTAAAAATGCCACCAGATTTTTTTCCTGGAGCTAAGCAAGTTGATTATAAAGTTTGCTTGAAAGACCCAAAAAGCAAAGAGCCATATGCAGAGCTGGTGGTCCCAGGCAGTACATCCTCGAGAGCCCGTAATTAGGAGTTTGGTATTGGCACATGAAGAAACAGACAGACCAAAGGGGCAGAAAGAAAACCCATAAATAGATCCAATTGCATCTGGAAAGTTATTATATGAGAAAGGCGGCTTCGCAAATCTCTGTGGAAAGATGCATTTTTAAAATAAGTGGTGTTGAGATAACTGGAGAGCCATATGGAAAAAGTCAACTTTGGAATGACTTCTCACACTGTAACCTGGGGTAAAGTCCAAAATAGATCAGACCTTTAAATATAAAAACTGAAAGCCTAGAAGTACAAGAGGAAAACACGGGTGAAAGCCTATAAAACATGGGTGTGGAAACACTTCTTAACCAGGATCAATAAGGGAAAAGAGGGCAGGCCGTA
>PVKH010047858.1:0-10262 GCA_004027955.1 Chaetophractus vellerosus | reverse complement strand
CGCCCGCGAATGGAGCGCAGCCAGCCACCCGCGAACTGAAGCAGAGCCGGCCGTGAATTGAAGCAGAAGCCACCCACAAGTGGGGAAAGCTGCGCCTGCGTAGTGACCGGCCTCGGCGCATCGCCGCAACGGGGGGGAGGGGAGATATGTAATAAAATAAAATAAATCTTTAAAAAAAAAAACAAAACAAATTTCATTCTCCATTCTACCACCACCTTGCTGTGTGATCCTGGGAGTCATTTCACCTTCCTGGGTTTCAATTTATATACCTGCAAAATGGGCAGAACTTCTCAAACTTTTTGCCACCATAAATCCCTATTATTGTGTTTCGACCATAAATCCCATGTTTTAATAAGATTATCTACCCCCAAAATTGCATTTATTCATGTCCCCATGTTAGCTAATTAAATTTTAGGTCAGAACTTCTGATTAAAGTTCTTCAAAGTCTCAAAGTGACCACAAAGAGTTTATTCAGCTTTATTACAGGTATAACTTCCTATATGTGTTAGTAAGTATTAAAAAAGAAAAGCTCTCAAAACGATGATGTGGATCCTTCTCCAGGACAGATATGTTGGGTCACAACACAGGTCTCAATAAATTTTATTTTATTTTATTTCATTTTATTTCTTAAAGATTTATTTATTTTATTACATATCTCCCCTCCCCCCCGCTGCGGCGATGCGCCGAGACTGGTCACAGCGCAGGCGCGGCTTTCCCCGCTTGTGGGCGGCTTCTGCTTCCATTCACGGCCGGCTTTCAGTTTGTGGGTGGCTGGCTGCGCTCCATTCGCGGGCGACCTGCCCTGCCCGTGGCAGCTTTTGCCTGTCCGTGGCAGCTTTTTGCCCTGCCCACGGCGGCTCTGGCCCGCCCATGGCGGCTTGCCATTCTCAAGGCGGTCTGCCCGCTAGAAGAGGTCCCCGGGAACCAAACCCGGGGCCTCCCATGTGGTATGCCGACGCCCTATCCACTGGGCTATCCAGCCGGCCCCATCAATAAAATTTAAATGATTGAAATTATACAAGGCACTTTATCTGATCATAATGGAGTGAAGATGGAAATCAATAACGGGGAAATTTCACAAATATATGGAGATTAAACAACACACTCTTTTTTTTTTTTTAAAGATTTATTTTTAAATTTATTACATCCCCACCCCCGCCACCTTCTGCTTGCTCTTGCTGTGTGTCCATTCTTGTGTTCCCCTCTGTCTGCTTTGTCTCCCCACTGCTGCGGAGACACGCTGAGACCGGTCACCGCGCAGGCGGCTCTGCCCCGCTTATGGGCAGCTTCTGCTTCCATTCACAGCCGGCTCTGCTTCAGTTCGCGGGTGGCTGGCTGCGCTCCGTTCGTGGGCAACCTGTCCTGCCCGTGGCAGCTTTGCCCTGTCCGTGGCAGCTTTTGCCCTGCCCATGGCGGCTCTGCCCGCCCATGGTGGCTTGCCCTTCTCAAGGCGGTCTGCCTGCTAGGAGAGGTCCCCGGGAACCGAACCCGGGGCCTCCCATGTGGTATACTGGCGCCCTATCCACTGGGCTATATGGCCGGCCCCAACAACACACTCTTAAATAATCAGTGGGTCAAAGAAGAAATTGCAAGAGAAATCAAGAAATTATCTTGAGATGAATGAAAACAAGAACACAACATATCAAAACCTATGGGATACAGTGAAGGCAGTGCTGAGAGAGAAATTTATAGCCCTCAGTACTTATATTTAAAAAGAAGAGCTAAAATCAAAGACCTAATTGCACACCTGGAAGAATGAGAAAAAGAACAGCAAACTAATTCCAAAGCAAGCAAAAGGAAAGAAATTTACAAAGATTAGAACAGAAATAAATGAAATTGAAACAAACAACAACAAAACAACAACAAAAGCTGGTTCTTCAAGAAAGTAAAATTGACAAACCCTTAGCTAGACTGACAAAGAAAAAAAGAAAGAAACAAATAAATAAAATCAGAAATGAGACAGGGGACATTACCACTCACCCCACAGAAATACAAGAGATTATAAGAGGACACTATGAACAACTGTACACTAACCAACTAGACAACATAGATGAGATGGACAAATTCCCAGAAGCATATGAACAACCTACACTGACCCTGGAAGAAACAGAAGACCTCAAAAGCGATCACAAGAAATGAGATTGAAACAGTCATCAAAAACCTCCCAAAGAGGCCCTGGGTTCGGTTCCTGGAGACCTCTCCTAGCGGGCAGACCACCTTGAGAAGGGCAAGCCGCCATGGGCGGGCAGAGCCACTGTGGGCAGGGCAAAAAGCTGCCACGGACAGGGCAAAAGCTGCCACGGGCAGGGCAGGTCGCCTGCGAATGGAGCGCAGCCAGCCACCCGCGAACTGAAGCAGAGCCGGCCGTGAATGGAAGCAGAAGCCGCCCACAAGCAGGGAAAGCCGCACCTGCGCAGTGACCGGTCTCGGTGTGTCGCCGCAGCAGGGGGGAGGGGAGATATGTAATAAAATAAATAAATCTTTAAAAAAAAAAAAAAGAGCTCTTATATTACCATTACAGTTTCTGCAGACATCTCAAGTTATAAAGCACTACACTAAGTGACATCTAAAGTCCTTGCCTGCTCTGACCCTCTATAAACCCTACGAATCAAGTCAATGAAGTGCCTTGAAGTCCTTAGAAACCCTCATCCTTCCTGCCTCCATCTTCAGTGAGAGAAAATCTCAGACCTAATTTTCTGATGTATAACTTCAGTATGCAGATTTCAGGAAAATTAGAACAAAGTAGGAACTGAGCCTAATACTTTGCCTTGACAAATTTGCAAATAACAAAAACAATGTCATAAGAGCAAAAATTACTATTTATTGAAGATAGATGCTTTGTATACATTATCTCATTTATCTCCCCCTGAAAACCCTATCTCCCTTTTAAAGAAGGGAAAATGAGGTGCAGAATGGCTCAGAGTGTTACTCAAGATCACAGAGCTAAGTGGCAGAGGTGAGGGATTCAAACCAGGGCACCAAAGTTCATTTTCTTGCTGCAGTACCATGCTGCTTCTCTAATGAAAGCTCTCTCTGCTGAGAGTGAAGCCTGACCCCTGGCCTAAATGGGTTATGGAAATCCCTAACGCCACCTAGTGCAGAAGAATAAATTAGTCTCACCTTGGAAAGAAATAAGACCCTGCCAATTCAAAGAGCAAACACCTCACTGAAAGAGGGCAGCAGATCCTGGAGTTGTGGAGGGCAGCAGATCTTGGAGTTGTGGATGAAGTTACTTAATGCAGTAACTTCAAAAAAGATCTCTGGGTTCTGCCATCATTACCGTTGCAAAGTTATTATAACTAATAACTAACGTTCTGCCTTGGCAATCAGACTACCTTGAGGCCAGTAGCAATACAATAAGTGGCAAAGATTTCCTGATATTTCAAGTTAAGCTGTCATAAACTAATCAAAACTTCTTCTGGACAATGCTGTTACACTGTTACTGTACAAGGTCTTGGGTGCTAAGAAATCCTTTCTAAAATAACACAAGAGAGAAGTCAGTAGTTTCTTCCCAAATTTGAAAAAAATTTACCTCCACACCTAAAATAATCCCCACAATTCCTACAAACTAAGTGTGTAGCTTCTAAGATGAGGTCTGTTCTGGAATTTCAAGTCCCAAGGGAAGGGGTAGAATTACTTTAGCCCAAAGATTATATCATCTAGAGTCTGTCCTGAGTGGCCACAAAATGTTCACTTAATACAAAGTCAGATTATATTTTTTTATGTAACATTTTATGTAATCTAAGTATCTTTTAAAAATGAATTAAAAATATATTTAAATAAAAATACAAATTTAGAGCAGTTACAGTTGGGAAGGACTCCATCCCATTTTACAAAAGAAAAATCTGAGGGGAAGTGACTTGCCCACTCAGTTAAGAGTCAGTGATGGGATCTATGTCCCCTCCCAGGTCAGTGCTTTTTCTATTATAACAATAACAGTATTCTTGGGATAATGTTGTGAACCTAACTGGGAAGTTCAACCTGTACTTACTTTATACCATCAGGAACCAAGAAAACCAGACTTGAGGGGGAAAAAAAAAAAAAAAAGTGGAGTGGGTGTAGCTGAGTGGTTGAGCACATGCTTCACATGCACAAAGCCCCAGGTTCAATAACCAATACCTCCAAAAAAAATTAAAAAGGGGGGGAGCACTCTGGCACCCTTGAAAGGCAGGGGAAATCAGGTGTCAGCAGAATGGGAGGTACAAGGGAAGGCAGAGTCAGCCCCTCCAATTGAGCAGAGATCCCACTGGGATTTGATGGTAGGGAGGAAGCACATGAACTTACATCTCTGCATCTGCTTGCTGTACTCAGACATATTATCCGGGCGGATGGAGCGTAAGAATTTAATGTAGTCATCACTGTGGTACTTGGTCATCTCCTCAGCATTGGCTTTGTGAGGGCGCTAGAGGACAGAGTGGGGAAAGGACATGTTATTCTTGACTACTGCCAGTCTTCACTCAGTCTATTTTGAACACTTATTCTTTGCCCAGCACTGAGCTAGATGTTGTGAAGGATATTAAGAAATAATTAATTAGATTCAAGCCTCAGGAAATTTACAATCTATTTAGGAAAACAAGATTATCAAAGAAGATCTGGTATCAGAAGACCTAGGCTCTGTTGTCCAGGTAAGTCATTACCTCTTGAGCCTCAATTTCTTCATTTAATAACATTATCTACCTTACACGGAACTTGTAAGACCTGTATGAAATTGTTAAATTACACTGTAAATTGTAAAGTACTTTACAAATTCTTTCTTACTTTTTGTTAAATATAACAACATATAAATGGGCCAAATTGCTCTAAGAGTTCAAGTGAAAGGGTATCTAATGACAAGTGAAACAGATAGGAAATTCTTTATATATAAATGATCACACTAACAATATTGATCATATCCTCCCCACTAGAACTTCCTTGACATGATAGTGTCCTCGTCATCGTAACATTCTGACTACTCCTTCTCTCTTTTTTCTTTAACTCTCTCCTCTTCTTCCCATCTGTTAAATGTAGGTCTTCTTCAAAGATGACCTCTCCTCTAATTACCAATACCTTCTAATTTATAAAGCATTTTCACATACACAGCTAACATTGATTGAACACTTACTCTCCCAGGTACTGTTCTAGGCACTTTATATGTATCTTAGATGATCTTCACAATACATTTTTTCAACCTGAAAACTGTCCTTTGTTTTTATTTTTTAAAACTTTTTTATTGACATAAATAAATTGCACATATTTAAAAGGTACAGTTTGATAAGTTATACACAAATGAAACCATCACCACAAATGAAAGATAATGAACATGTCGAAAAGTTCACTTTTTCCCCCTTCTAATTCCTTCTTCCCTCCCAATCGTACTTTCCCCTGACACCATCCCCAGACAATCACTGATCTGCTTTTTGTCTCTATAGATTAGTTTGCATTTTCCAGAATTTTATATAAATGAAATCATAGAGTATATATTTTTTGTATGGCTTCAGTAAGCATAATTTTCAGACTGTCTATGTTGTAGGGTATATCAATTTATTGCTGAACAGTATTCCACTGTATGATATATCACAATTTATTTACCAATATACCTGATAATGGACATTTGGGTTGTTTCCAGTTTGGAGCTAATACAAATAAAACTGTTATGAATATTCATATACAAAGTCTTTGATTTCATTTCTCTTAGGTAAATCCTAGGAAGGGAATAGCTGGGTCATATGGCAGGTTTATGTTCCAATTTTTAAGAAATTATCAAACTTCCTCAAAATGGCTGTACCATTTTACAATTCCACCGACAGTGCATGAGAGTTTCAGTTCCTCCACATCCTTACCAACACTTATTATGGGTAATCTTTAATTTTATACATTCTAATGAGGGTATAGTGATATTGCACTATGATTTTAATTTGCATTTCTCTAATATAACTTTTCACGGGCTTACTTGCCATCCATATACCTTCTTGGTGAAGTATCTTTTCATATTTTCTCACAACAAACTTTTAAAGTTCACTATTATTATCCTCACTTTGCAGTGAAGAAACTGCAGCAGAAATTTGTCCAAGATTACATAGCTGGTAAACTGGAATAGGAACCCAGAGGTCTGGCTCCAGTTCCTATTCTGACTCTTAATTAATCCTCATTTAATTTAATGATGAATAGTACATTGAAACAGGAATAATATTTTATCAAAAACACCCATAGGGGAATGGATGTGGCTCAAGTGGTTGAGTGCCTGCTTCCCACATGGGAGGTCCTGAGTTCAGTTCCCGGTGCCTCCTGAAAACACAAACAAAAGCAAAACAAATGAAAAAACCAATTCAGGGGAGCTGATGTGGCTCAGTGGTTGAGCGCCACCTTCCCACATATAGGGTCCTGGGTTCATTCCCTGGTTCCCACTATCATAAATTAAAAAAAAAAAAAAAAGCACCCATAAGTGATAGAACCAAGACTTGGCTCCCAATACCAAGTTGATTTCACTATACCAAGCTCTCTCCTTGGCAATCTCATCAAAACTCCGCTTGGGTTATCCTCTCTAGATCTAGATCACTCTTGATCTCTGCTCTGAGCTCCAGTTCACAATCCCAATGGCTTCACAGCCAGCTCCACCCACAAATCCTAAGGGCACTTCAAATTCAACTGGACTCAACATGTTACTGTAACTCCCAGAACTTCTCTTTTACCACTTCTGTTAATGATACCAACATCCACCCAGGTTTAAAACCTAAGTGTCATTTTTAACTTTGACCTTTCTTGCCAATTCCTTTCATTATAGCTCCATAACTTTGATGTTATCATAGTCACAACCTTATTTATCCTATACTCCTCTTTCCTGTTTCCTAGCCTCACCACTATGCAACAATTGCTCAAGACAAAAACATGAGTATCACCTTGATTCTTCCTTTCTTCATCCACCACATTATAAATTTACCTGCTTCCATTCTCAGGCCACAATATTTCTGGCTTGGATTGTGGCAACAATCTCCTCACTGGTGTCTGAGTCTCAATCTTAACCACTGTGACTCTATTTTCAATCCTATAGCTAGAGTACTTGGTCTAAAATACAAATCTAATCATGCCACTCCTCTCTATAAACCCTTCACAGGCTTCATTATTCATGAAATCAAGTCCTAAATCTTTAACCTGGTTTGGGAAGCCAGAATAACCTGGCCCCCTAAAATATTCTACCCTCTGGCTCAGGGAACACCAAATTCAAAGCACTGATAAGGGACAGGCAGTTTAGTTAATCTGGTGCTTAAAAGAAACAAACAAACAATTGGAAGCGGATGTTGCTCAAGTGACTGGGCTCCCGTACATGGTTATAGGAGGTCCCAGGTTTGATTCCCAGGGCCTCCTGGTTAAGGCAAGCTGGCCTGCATGGCGAGCTGGCCCACGCAGGAGTGCCAGCCTGAGCAGGAGTGCTGGTGCAGCAAGATGACGCAACAAAAAGAGACACAGAGGAGAGACAATAAGAGACGCAGTAGACCAGGGAGCTGAGGTGGTGCAAGAGATTGAGCGCCTCTCTCCCTCTCCAGAAGGTCCCAGGATCGGTTCCCAGTGCTGCCTAAAGAGAAGACAAGCAGACACAGAAGAACACACAGCAAATAGACAGAGAGAGCAGACAGAGGGCACAAAAACAACAGTGTGTGTGTGGAATAAATAAATAAATCTTAAACAACAAAAACAACAACAACAACAACAACAATAAGAAAAACTGTCGAGGAGAGGACAGCATTTATACAGCTCTGATTACTCCCTTGAGGGAATTTGGGGCCAATGTTGCTAGATTCTTTCTGATTTTAGAAGAGCAAGAAATGCAGATTTTTAGGGGGTCAAATTTCATTATTTTTTATTTTTTCAAAGACTGGCCACTAAACAATGTTCTAAAAATACTCTATGGGTTAAATAAAACCCATTTAAGGGGCTAAATTTGGGTCATGCATTGTACCAATCTACCAAGCACTGTTTTACTTGAAATCCCCAAGAGAAATCTCTCTCACCTTTAAGCCTTTGCATATGCTATGGCCTAAAACATTGTTCTCTTCACACCCAGACTTTCGCTTGGCTAATTTCTACTCAACCGTTTTAGGTTGCAATTGAAAAGTCATTTCCCCCAGAAAGCTATCTGTGACCCCAGGGCCTCAGTTAAGTAACTCTCTGAAGTGCTCCCCTGAGAACCCTGTACTTCCCCTATCATCACACTCACCAAACTGCACAGAAATTCCTGTTTGCAGGTCTGTCTTATTCTAAGCATTTAGCTAGGTGCCTGGTACTTAGGGGCTCAAAATATATCTGTTGCTCTAATAAATTAACTTTCACTTGGATTACTTTTGGCCTCCTAATTGGTCACATTTATATCCAAGCCTTATCCTCTCCCAATCCATTTTCTGTATTGGCATTACAAAAATCTTAAAAAGCAAATGCCCTGCTCTAAAACATTCAATGGCAAACACTCAACTCCATGACATGGCAATCAAGGAACTTTACAAGGTCTCTTTCAAAATAATTCCCCCTGCCCTATTTCATAAATATTATATTCCAGACAAACAGAACTCTTCCCCAACAAGACAAATAGACCTTCCCAACAGTGTCTTTGCTTATGTTCCATGAACATGGAGTGTCCTTCCATTTATTGGGGTTTTTTATTTTAGGATGTTGATTCTACCCAAAGCGATTAATCTCAACCAAAATTCCAATGCCTTCTTTGTAGAAATGGAAAAGACAACAATCAAATTTATAAAGAAGGGTAAGGGGCCCTGAATAGCAAAGCCATCTAGAAAAAGAATGAAGGTGGAGGACTCACACTTCCTGATTTTAAAACTTATACAAAGCTACAGTAATCAAAACAGCATAGAACTGGCACAGAGCAGATAGACAGACCAATGAATTCAACTGAGAGTCCAGAAACAAACCCTCACACCGATGGCCAACTGATTTTTGACAAAGGTGCCAGGTCCACTCAATGGGTAAAGAACAGCCTCTTCAACAAATGGTGCTGGGAAAACTGGATATCCATATGCAAGCAAATGATGGTGGACCCCTTCCTAACACCATAAACAAGAGTTAACTCAAAATGGATCAAAGACCTAAATATAACAACCAAAAGTGTAAAAGTCCTAGAATAAAACATAGGGAAGCATCTTCAGAACCTTGTGTTAGGCAGTGGTTTCTTAGACTTCACACCAAAATCACAAGCAATAAAAGAAAAAAGAAATGAATAGGACCTCATCAAAATTAAAAACTTTTGTGTATGAAAGTAAAAAGACAACCTACAGAAAGGAAGAAATATTTGGAAACCACATATCCAGTAAGTGCTCAATATGCAGACTATAGAAAGAAATCCTACAACTCAACAACAAAAAGACAAACAACCTAATAAAAAATGGGCAAAAGACTTGAACATACATTTTTCCAAAGAAGATATACAAATGGCCCGAAAAGCTCACAAAAAAGATGCTCAACATCACCAGTCATTAGGGAAATTCAAATCAAAACCATAATGAGATACCATTTCATACCCACGAGAACATCTACTATTAAAAACGCGAAAATAAGTGTTGGAGAGGATATGGAGAAACAGGAACACTTATTTATTGTTAGTGGGAATGTAAAATAGTGCAGCTGCTGTGGAAAACAGTTTGGTGGTTCCTCAGAATGTTAAACATAAAACTGCCATATAACCTGCCAATTCAACTTCTGGCTATACACCCAAAAGAATGGAAAGCAGGGACTTGAACAAACATTTGCACAATGATGTTCACAGTGGCATTATTCGCCACAGCCAAAAAGGTGGAAGCAACCAAAGTATTCATCAAGAGATGAATGGGTAAATAAAATGTGGTATATATATACAATAGAATATTATTCAGCTGTAAAAAGAAATGAAGTTCTGGTACATGGTACAACAGGCATGAACCGTGGAGGCATCATGCTGAGTAAAATAAACCAGAGCCAGACACAAAAGGACAAACATGGTATCATCTTATTTATATGAAATGATATGCAAATTCAGTCAGAAATCAGAATATAGGTGTAATGGTTTGAGTTTGATTTAATTATGAATTCCAAAAATATAGATTAGATTGTGAGCTAATCTGTTCATCTGGGTATGATTAAGTTATGAGTAGGGCATTAACTGCCACGTCAGTGAGACGTTGAGCCCCACCCCTCGGTGGGCGTGGTCTCAAGTATAAAAGGCTAGACAAGAGGAAGCAGATTGAGAAAAGCAGATTGAGAGAAGCAGATTGAGAGAAGAGATTTGGAGAAGGAGATTTGAG
>PVKH010047857.1:0-10058 GCA_004027955.1 Chaetophractus vellerosus | reverse complement strand
CCTGGGGCTAATTGCATCTGCATCAATCAGCAAGATTGGATGAAGAATGGATGACGCTGTTATCCATTCAGTTGACTGCTTATAAAAGGGAACTGATTTCAACATTCGGAGAGAATTTCCCAGCTCGTTGTTTGACAGTGAACTTCTCCCAGGAACTCATCGAGGACCCTTCATCAGTCTTTCATCGGAGCCCCTGGCTTGCTGCCTGCCGGTGGAACCTGGACTTGTGTATCCCCATGGTCACGTGAGAGACTCTTATAAAATCTTATATTTTTTTAACAGAGATCTCGTGTTCATTCTGTTTTCTGAGAGAACCTTGACTAGAACAACCCATTAGAAAGGGTTTATCTCATAGTACTCTCTCTCTTGTGCATGAATCATTGAGTAGTAATGAAAGGAGTAAATTGAGCCATCACATTTTAAATATGTAATGAAAGAATTAAAGATAAATTTGATGGAACTCCTTCAAAATAAAATATGTGTAAGTGTGTGTGCTTGTGTGTGTGTATGTTGTGTGTAATAATGAGCACTCCCCAAGAAACTCTTTGAGAAAGGGAACTTATTCATATTTGGTGTTCTTCACAGATTCTAGCAAATGTATCACATACAAAATACACAAATAAATATTGATCACATTTTAGCCTATGTAAGGATGCACTCATAGGTGCATAAATTTATGCACTCATGCTGTTTTAGATTTCTATGTTCCTCAGTCAAATTCCACAAAATGAGTCAGTTAAACTTTAGGTATTTATTCACTCATATTTTGAGGCTGAATAAAAGTCCAAATCAAGGCATGATCAAGCCGATGCTTTCTTCCTGAAGATTGTGGCATTCTGGGCCTGGCTGCCTGTAATCATGGGTCCTTAACTTGTCATATGGCAAAGCACATGGTGGCCTCTCCTGGTCTCTCTGTTCTCTTCCAGTTTCTGTTGAATTTCAAATTCTTGCTTCTATGGCTTTTCTCTCTATGCCTGAATTTTTCTGCTTATAAAGAACTCCCATAACTGGATTAAGATGTATCCTGATTGAGGTGGGCCAGAGCTTAACTGAAGTAACTTCATCAATCAGTCCTACTTCCAATGGGTTCATAACCACAGGAATGGATTACATTTAAGAAGCTGATATTCTAGGGTATATACAAATTCAAACCATCACACCTCCTAAAACTATCACCATGCATTAGTATGGTCATTGTGTACAACTGAGGAAAGAATATTATTATAGTTGTACCATTAACTATTATTTAGTTTATATAAGCTTTTCCCTTCAAGTCATGGTATATGATTAAGATTGATTATCTTGAAAATTTTTCATCAATATTGAGACGTATGTATTGATCTGTCTTTTTCTGTTCTTTCATTTTTCTGATTTTAACATTTGTAATAAATTAAAATTAAAATTAAAAGCTGAGTTAAAATATTGAGATATACATATATATCTATATAACACATATATATACTTTTTTTAAGGAGGTACCAAGGATTGAACCCAGGCTGTTATACATGGAAAGCAGGTACTCATGCACTCAGCTAGAGAGAAGAATGTTTATTCTTCTTTTATTGGATGAAGGGTTCTACATATGTCTGTTAGTTCTGTTATACATTCTTATTGAATTGGCACTTTAATCAATATCTAGTACTCTTTGATCCCTTTTAATAGTTTTGGACTTGAATCTATTTTACCTGATGTTAGTACAGTTTTCTCAGCTCTCTTTGGGTTACTATTTAGATGGAATATTTTTCTAGCATTTCCCTTTGGATTACTATTTAGATGGAATATTTTTCTAACATTTCCCTGTCCACCTAATTGTGCCTTGGCATGTAAGGAGCTCTTTTTAAAGAACATGTGGTTAGGTATTGTTTTAGAAAACATTGTACCAATTTCTTCATTTTTGCTTGAGTGTTTAGTCCATTTACATTTAAACTAGCTACTGAACAGAACTTTCCAATGCCACTTTTGATTTTATGACTTTGTAAATCTTGTAGCTTTTTCCCCTCAATTCTTCCATTAATGTCTACTCTATTTTTGTCATGTACCATATTGAGTCCCATTTCATTTTTTTCTGTATATCTTATTTGTATATTTTCTTTGTGGTTTCCATGAGGCTTAAATAAAAATGTCTACATCTACAACAAGCTTCTTTGATTTGTTACCACCTTAAATTCAATAACACACATAAACATTGTGCCTTTATGCCTCCATCCCCCCACCTTTTTGTTCTACTTGTTTCAAGTTATATCCGTACACATTATATTCCCTAAACTATCAATTTCTCATTACTTTTTTTAGTTTTTTTAAAATTTGTTTTGTTTTTAGGAGGTGCTGAGGGTTGAACCAGGGCCTCATATCTGGGAAGCACATGCTCAACCACTGAGCTACATCTGCTCCCATCTAATTACTTTTTAAGTATTTGGTTTTTAGACTCTGTACAAATAAAAAGCTGTGTTACAGACAAAAATGCAATAAAATAATACTGGGGTTTATAATTACCCATATGGTTATCTATAGCAGAAATCTTTATTCTTTTGTAGTACTTCAATCCCTGTTTAGTGAGGTTTTCTTTCCTTTTTGTCTGAAGAATTGCCTTTAACATTGCTTTTAGAAAAAGCTAGTGATGATGATTTCCTTCAGCTTTTTTATCTGGCAAAGTCTTAATCTCTCCCTCATTTTTAGGAGAGTCTTGCCAGGTGTAAAATTCTTGATTGAAATTGTTTTCTTTCAACACTAAATATTTCATCTCACTGCCTTACTTCCTCCATAGTTTTGATGAGAAATTGGCATTTAATTTTATTTATGAGGATAGCATTTATAAGGACATGCTTTTGTACTGCAGGTTAAAGAACTCTTCCTTGTCCTGACATTCTCTAGGTTGACTACATTCTGTCTGTGCATTCTGGTTTATCTTGTTTGGTGTTCATTGGGCTTTGCAAATGTGTATCCATGTCTTTCATTAATATTGAGAAATTTCTGCCATTATTTCTTTGAATATCCTCCATCCCTACCTCGGTTTCTTCTTTTAGTACTCCTAATATGACTATATTGGTAAATTTTAAGGCATCCCACGAGGCTTTTAGTCTGTGTTCAGTTTTTTCATCTTTCTTCTTCATGGTCTTCAGCCTGAAACATTTCAAATTTCTTCTCTTTTAATTTGCTGACTCTTTCTTGTGTATATTCAGCATGTGCTCTTCTTTGATGATTTCTGAAGTTTTATCTTCCTTTGGATAAGTGAAAATTTGTTGTGTCTTTTGTGAAACTTTGTTTCACACAGTATATTTTAATATTTTAATCTTTTTATTTTTAAGTTTGTTTTAAGCTCATGATATTATGAATATAACCTTCAGTTTCAGGAGCTAAGAAAAACAAATGCAAAAATCATGTTTTACTATCTTTGAAAATTGTGTGTTGGCTTTAGCTCTGCCTTAAAGTTATTCTTTTTCATCAAGCAGATCAGTCTGGGGCTAAAGTGTGAGTTTTTCTCCTTCTTTTTTGTGCCTTGTACAGGGCTTGTGTCCTGGCCTTAGAAATCCCCTATAAATGGGAATTGGAATGCATCCTCTCTTCCTATGAATTAGACTTTCACCTCCTTCAGTATGCCTTTCTGTATGTCTTAAACCCTTTGTCCCATGTTGCTTTGTTGATTGTTCCTTACACTACTCTTACTGTATGCAATCTGTTTCTGCCTGCAGCTCAAGTTCTAGGAGAGTTAGGCAGAGATTAATGTCCTGTATCTAGCTTTCAAGCTGCCACTGAATAGATTTGAACTGACACACATGCACCCTAGTATGCACACAAAGTTTACTCTTCTCATTTCAGAACAGAGCTGTGGACCCATAATTAGAATGCAGGGTAAGGGTGGTGTGGCTGACTAATACAGAATTGGTATGGAGGAGTGTGGAAGTGCTTTTTGCAATTACCAAAATGTTGGAACATTTTTACAAATGGATAAGGGGTATTTTTGGAGGAATTGTGAAATGCTTGATGGAAAAGGCCTAGATAACTTTAAAGAGACTGTTGATAGTGATATGGACACCAAAGAGACTTTCTATGATGCCTTAGAAATAAATGAAGAAACTATTATAGGACTCTGGAGAAAAGGTGATGCATGTTTTAAAGTTGCAGAGAACTTAGCAACATTAACTCCTGGTGTTATAGGGAAAACAGAATTTTAAAATGGTGAACATGAGCATTTAGCTGAGGTACTTTCCAAAGTAAACCCAGAGAATATGGCTTGGCTTCTCCTTGTAGCTTATAGCAAAATGCTGGATGAAAGAAATACACTAAGGAATGAACTTTGGGGCACAAAGAAAACAGAAACTGATTCCGGAACTTCCCATTTTCTAGAAATCAAGTCCCAAATCAAAGTGCCCCATTTGAAGATTTAGGTAAACCTGGAAATTGTAAATCAGAATTGAAGATGCAGTTATCTAGGAAAGACATGTGGAAGGTCTTACTGTCTGATGGCTTGGACCCCTGCTTCCTGCATGCTAAACCAACAAAGTTTTTGAGGGAGCTGTATGAACAAAACCACTGTTCACTTGGACAAAAAGGACAAGCAAAGGAGACCTTGAAGGAGAAACAGCTTTAAGGAGAAAACCCTGGAAGTTGAGATCTGGGATCAAGACATCACCTTGGGCCAAAGGAGGAACCCCACCCATGTGTCCAGAGAGCATGAGCTTGCCTGGGAGGCTGAAAGGGGTGGATGTTCCCATCCAATTTTCTGGGAGAGTTTTGCCACCCCAGGGTACAGGGAAGGTGGAGCACATTCCTCAAAGACTAAGGTGGTTAAGGTCAGCACCCCATATGTCTGAGAGGGGTGCTCCTGCCCCCATGGATTAGAGAAGACCAGGTGGTCAACTCGTTGATCTGAGATAGTTGAACCTGTATGCCAAAGGTTAGGGGGAATGTTGTCTTCACCTCATTGTACTAGGAGTGCTAAGGCTCTAACCCAAAGATTGGGTAAGGTGGGGCAATCACCCCAACCCTTTTGCAGGGTGAGGTTTGAAGCTTGGTCGACACCCAGATGCTTGATGAGGGTGGAACCAAGAAAGTGGCTGTTGGACAAGCCAGTGGAAAGGGTGGGTTCCCATGTGGCCCCAAGGAGAAGAAACCATCATCTTAACAATGACTCTCAGACTTTGAATTGGAATGGAGGTTGCCCTGCAGTTTTGCTGAGCTGTAGAGGATCCATGACTCATGTTTAACATCTCAATTTCTCCCTATAATAATTTAAACGTGTATTCTTTGTCTTTCCTTTTGTGTATTGGAAGCAGTTAAATTGTTTTGTAAGTTTCAGAGTTCTACAGCTTAAAGGAATTTTTCCTGAAGACAAACTGTATTTCTTTGAACTGAATATGATATGATTTTGTACTTGCAATTGTTACTGATTTAAGGTTCTTTGAATATTGTAATGTATTTTTGGAATTCAGAGGATGGAGTGTAATGGTTTGAGAGTTTTATCTAATTATGAATTCCAAAAATGTAGATTGGATCATGCCTGTAAACTGATCTGTTCATCTGGGCATGATTGGTTTATGATTGGGGTGTTGACTGGGCCACATCAGGAGGGCATTGTGCCCTGCTCCTCTGTGGTTGTGGTCTCAAGTGTGAAAAGCAAGGCAGCAGATTTGAGAAGCAGAATTTTGAGAAGCAGAGATTTGGAGTCATTCACCCGATAGCCTAGAGCTGGCCTTGTGGAGAGGAGCAAAAGCATAGAGAGCCTCATGGTCTACAGCTGAACAGGTGGAGGAAACAGAAGCTAAGCCTGGAGAGAAACACAGCACCAGGAACAGAGGAATCCAGAAGCCTGAACACTGGAGACATTGACAGCTGTCTTGCTCCAACACGTGGACTTTGGTGAGGGAAGAAATTTATGCTTTTTGGCCTGGTAACTGTAAGCTTCTACCCCAAATAAATACCCTTTATAAAGACCAACCAATTTTTGGTATATTTCAAAATGCACCCCTGTGGCTGACTAATACAGTTGGGGAGGAGGCCAGGTTTCTTTTTTTTCAATTAAATATACTGGATACATACAAAAATTTTTAATCATACAATATGTTACACAATATGTTTGGTTCATAGTAATGTGATCATACAGTATTGTCCTTTTGTGTCTGATTTACTTCACTCAAAAAAATGTTCTCCAAGTTCATCCATGTAGTCATAGGCTTTAAGACTTCATTTCTTCTTACAGGTGCATAATGTTCCATTGTGTGACTACACCACAGTTTCTTTATCCATTCATCTGTTGATGGAAACCTGGGTTGTTTCCACCTTTTGGCAATTGTGAATAACATTGCCATGATCATCAGTGAGCAAATGTCTGTTCATGTCACTGCTCTCAGTTCTTCTTATTGCCGGGTTACATGGCAAGTCTATATTCAACTACTTTAGGAACTACTAAACAGTCCTCCACAGTGGCTGTACCATTGTGCATTCCCATGAACAGTGAAGAAAGTCCTAAATATAAAAGCCAGGACCATAAAATTTCTAGAAGAAAATGTAGGGAAACATCTTCAAGACATTGTAGTAGGTGGTTGTTTCTTGGACATTATACCCAAAGCACATGCAACAAAAGAAAAAATAGATAAATGGGACATCCTCAAAATTAAACACTTTTGCACATCACAGGACTTAGTCAAAAGAGTGAAAAGGCAACAATCTCAATGGGAAAAAATATTTAGAAATCACATATCCAATAAAGGTTTAGTATCCAGGATATATAAGGAGATGTTACAAATCAACAATAAAATGACAAACAACCCAATTAAAAAATGGGGAAAAGACTTGAATAGACATTTGTCCAAAGAAGAAATACAAATAGCAAAAAAACACATGAGGAAATGCTCAACATCACTAATGACTAGGGAAATGCAAATCAAAACTATGAGATATCATTTCACACCCATCAGAATGGCCACTATTAAAAAGATGGAACTACAAGTGTTGGAGAGGATGTGGAGAGATAGGCCAGGTTTCTTACAAGTTAATTTATATTTTCTTGATTCATCACTCACCCAGATACTGCAATCCTTTACCTTGACTTGTGAGAAAGGTGGCTTTGAGGGTTTTAGCTAGTCATCAAAGATTCTGTGGGCAAACATAACCATGGAGTGTCTTATGCTGCCATCTTGATTGTCTAGAAGCAATCCAAATAATAGTAAGTGCATTAAACTATATTCATTAGACAAATTATATCCCCTAGAGAAATAACTAACTATATAATGGAATGAAGTACAGTTAAAAAAAACATAAATATTGATTTTCAATATAACAGAACTAAATATTCCCATTTAAAATGCAGTACCTAAAATGCATTAAAACATAAGACCCAACTATATGATATATATAAGAAATAGGTAAATAAGAAAGGATGTACAATTATAATATATCTGTAATGATAAGCATATAAATACTACTATTCAAAGTAGTACTATTAGGAGAAGTACACTTCTGTGTTCTAGAGATATGAAGGAAAGTATAAAATGAAAATAGAGCTAACTTTTAAAAAAATCTATGAAAATCATTAGCAGCTTCAAAACACATAAAACAAAATTTGACAGAAGCAATGAATTAATAATGTTTTAAAAATAATTACATTGAATAATTGTCAGGATTACAATTGTAATTATGTTGAAATGTAGGACAAAGGAGTCCTGTTTCCTTTCTCTCTTGTTCCTGATTTTCTGCCAAAATGATTCTGTTAGAGATGCTGAACCAAAACAGTACTAATAAAGATTCAGAAAAAAAAACATATATTAGTCATAAAATTTCTTTTGAGAATTATCTTTTCTTCACCTATTACTTTCATTATTTGAAAGTAAAATTAATAACTATGAAAAATTGATTTCAATTTTGTGAAGTAAAACTCATTCATGGTGATTTTGCAAGGAGTAAAGCTTACTAATATGGGATTTACATAGAATATCTCCATTAGTCTCTACTTTGGTTTAAGACCTAAGGTGATATATAATAAAATAAATTATTGTGGCTCTTAGATCTCCAAATAAGCTTTTCTCTGTGTAACTAAATTTTTGATGGAGAAGCATTGTGATTTGAAATTCATCAGATATATAATACAAAAATTTTAATACCTTCATCTATGCAATGAAATTCTGTCTTGTAATTCTGGAGTGGAAACAGGTTTTCTTGCACAATTTGCTTATAGTAGTGCATAAAAATTGATTTTACTTTTATTAATTAATGCAAGATTCATAAGATATTTCACAGTGTTATATAGGAAAAACAAGGTTTTGCCAATTAAATTAATTATAAAATGATACTCTACTCAGCATTGATTTTTACTTTCTTCTCTCATCTTTCTTTAAAATAAAAAAGGGGATCCTCCCCTGATACACTGGATAATATTAGAGGACTCCACAAATGCTGTATTGAAGAAAGGAATATCAGATCCAGTACCTTAAACCTGAAAGTGGACATGCACTAAAATAACTTGTAGTTTGTGGAGGCATTTGGACTCTTATAGTTCACTCAGCAAAACGGGAATCAGTTTAGGTGGGCATTCGCCATCTCTCTTGCAGAGGATGGCTGACTAGGGACAGGATCCTTATCAAGTGGGGCCTTTCTGGAACCCCATGGATCGAGAGCCTTAGGGAATTGATCTGGAGGGAGCTGGACAGGAAGGTGTATTGCTCAAGATAAAATCATGTTGCTAGCTTGTTTCTTCTTTGCTGTGCTTCTTCTTCCTTGATTTCCCATTTTCTGTGTATATCGATTTTTTCTACCAATGCTATCTCTTTTCCTTCCTTCATCATTTTATCTTCGGCTTTCTGTTGTGGTTCTTACATTCCACCTTTTTTCATTAGTCCTCAACTTCATTGGTGTTGATTTCTATCTTGTCTATTCAGTTTTCTTTTTTTTAAATTAACTTTTTCCTTTCAGCCCTTTCTTTACTCTTTCTCTCCTCATTATTCTAGCCTTTTAAATGATTCTACATATTTTTCTCTATATTTCTTTCTATTTGGTTTCCTATTCTATTGTAGGTACTCCACTTTCCCCCCCATTACTCTACACTGCCTACATGAATTAGTAAAAATACACATTTTACTAAGCCTTATACAGCCCCTCTTCTAACTTTTATTAATATTACTATTGTCCTTTTCCCCTTCTATCCTCTATCAATTCCTCTGGTCCTGGTCTTTTTCCTTCAAGGGAACAGAGAAAAAAACAAGGAAATAGAACAAGAAGAACAAAGTGCAAAAGAGAAAACTTAACACACACACAGAACCACCAGCTAAATAAAACTCTAAAGCAGAGAGAGAAGCTAATCAATGGAATAAACCCATCAAAATAAAATGATGACCAGAGGACAACAAAAACTTACAAACCATACTGAGAAACAGGAAGATGTGGACCAGTTAAATGAACAAATGAAAAACCAGGAAGAGATTCAGAAAATCAAACAACTAATCAAAGCTGTCCAAACAAATATGATGGAGCAACTTAATGAAGTGAAGGAAGAGAATAACTATATTAAGAAGACACTGGGAGATCATACTGAAGAAATTGTAAACATACATAAAATGATAATGGATATGATGGTGATGAATGGCACAATCCAAGAAATAAAAAAGATGCTGGATTCACATAACAGCAGATTTGAACAGGCAGAAGAAAGAATTAGTGATGTGGAAGACAGTACATCTGAAATCAAGCAGATAGTAGAAAAGATAGATAGATAAAAAGATAGAAAAAATCAAGCAAGGACTTAGGGATTTGACAGACAACAAAAAATGCACAAACATATGCATTATAGGCACCCCATAAGGAGAAGGGAAGGGAAAGGGAACAGAAGGAGTGTTGAAGGAAATAATGGCTGAAAACTTCCCAACCCTATTGAAGGAGATGGAAGTACATGTCCAGGAAGCACAGTGCAACCCAAACAGTATAAATCCCAACAGGCCTACTCCAAGACATAAAATTTTCAAAATGTCAATACTCAAGAAAAAGAGAAAATATTCAATGCAGCAGGAGAAAAGAGAACCATCCATACAAAGGAAGCACAATAAGATTAAGTGGTGATTTCTCATCTGGAA
>PVKH010047856.1:0-10257 GCA_004027955.1 Chaetophractus vellerosus | reverse complement strand
GATGTCTCGTGGGAGGGAGAGGCGATCAAGGTCCCTGCGGACAATATTATGACATAGGGCTGGAGAGTTGATATACCCCTGAGGCAGGACAGTGAAAGTAAACTGCTGGCCTTGCCAGCTGAAAGCAAACTGTTTCTGGTGATCCTTACTAATGGCAATAGAGAAAAAAGCATTTGCCAGATCAACAGCTGCATACCAGATACCAGGGGAAGTGTTGGTTTGCTCAAGCGATGATGCCACATCTGGGACAGCAGCTGCAATTGGAGTCACCACCTGGTTAAGTTTACAATAATCTGCTGTCATCCTCCAAGATCCATCTGTTTTCTGCACCAACCAAATAGGAGAGTTGAATGGGGATGTGGTGGGAATCACCACTGCTGTGTCCTTCAAATCCTTGATGGTGGCACTAATCTCTGCATCCCCTCCAGGAATACAGTATTGCCTTTGATTTACTATTTTGCTAGGCAGGGGCAGTTCTAGGGGCTTCCACTTGGCCTTTCCAACCATAATAGCACTCACTCCACAAGTCAGGGATCCACTGTGGGGATTCTGCCAGTTACTGAGTATGTCTATTCCAATTATGCATTCGGGAACTGGGGAAATAACCACAGAATGGGTCCGGGGACCCACTGGACACACTGTGAGATGGACCTGAGCTAAAACTCCAGCGATCACCTGACCTCCATGAGCCCCTACTCTGACTGGTGGACCACAGTTTTGGGTCTCCTGGAATTAATGTGACTTCTGAGCCAGTGTCTAATAATCCCACAAATGTCTGATCATTTCCTTTTCCCCAATGCACAGTTACTCTGGCAAAAGACTGTAGGTCTCTCTGGGGAAAGGTGGGAGGAAGATTAACAGTATAAATTTTTGGCACTTTAACAGGATCCTTGCCCAAGGGCACCTGGCCTTCTCCTCATTCAAGGGCTCTGGGTCTGTAAACTGTCTCAAGTCTGAGAATTGATTAAAGGGCCATGATTCTCTATGTCTGTAATTTGAGTTAGGGTTTTGTTCACTCAGCCTAGAACTCTTCTATTTATACAGGTCCAGAAGAAATTTAGTAGGCTGCCCATCTATTTCACTTCTAGGTACCCGATGATCTATTAGCCAGTGCCATAACTCCATGCAACTCAGACTATTCTGTGTGCTGTTTTGAATCTTTCATTGCGGTAGCCAGGCCCACCTTGCCTTTAGCGATTCACTGCCGATACTTGACTTTTACCAGACCGAGATCTGATCATCCCCTTAATGTTTAAGGATTCCAGTTCCATTATAGCCTTCCCTACAGTAATACCTGGACTGCAGAGAAGAGCAAACACAGAACTCTTCAGAGAAGAAGGGGTTAGCCTGACAAATTTATTCTTCACAGTCCTGATTAAAGGTGTGTCCTATGGACATTCCTGGGGTAGGTGGGCAGGTCTCAAAAGGTAGATTCATTCTAGCATTCCAATCTCTCTAAGCCTTTTAATCCCCTCGTCTACTGTATACCTTGGCAAATCGGGCATCTCAACATCAGACAGGCTAGGCCATCGTTTGGTCCATGTTTCAGTCAACCACCCAAACTGTTAGAGCCCTTTCTAACCCCTTGAGCTACAGCATTGAATCCAGAATTGCTGCTTAGTGGGCCCAGATCAATAAATTCAGCCTGATCCAACTTTATATTCCTTCCACTATTATCCCATACCCTTAGTATCCATTCCCACACATATTCCCCTGATTTCTGTCTATATAAGTCAGAAAACTCATGCAGTTCTTTCAGAGTATAGCACACTTCTTCATGGTTCCCACTTTGTATTTCACCTATGGGGGCTTGTTGTGATTTTAGTCTAGTAATAGGTCTCGAAGACAAGAGGGGGGCCAGGTAAGGAGAAGGATTAGAGATGTCTTGCAGGCCACTGACCTCAGGGCATTCCTTTGCATTTTCTTCTGGTGAGACAGGGTTAATCTCTTCAGGCAGGCATTGAAAGGCAGATTCCTCAGGGCAGGGTGGAGGCTGGGCAGTGCATACTGGATTTTGGCTGGTAACTGCCTCCTGGCTGGGAGGAGGCCCAGATTCTCTGGGGCAGGTCAGAGGCTGCGCAGTGTAGTCTTCAGTTAGGCTGGTACCCACCTCAGAGCTGGAAGAAGGTCTGGATTCCCTGGGGCAGGCCATCACAGGTTTATCTGTTAAAGTCTCAGAATTTAGAGTTCCAATGTCTCCACCAATATTATCATCATCCCATATGTCTCCATCCCAATCCTCAGGGTTCCTCTCCTTTCCAATCAATGCCTTCACTTTAATTGCAGAAACCCTGCGAGGTTGAGATTTTAGTTTCCTCTGTAGTTCTGCTACTCATTCAATGAGAGTTTGGATTTGATTCTCAGATATCTCAAGTCTTTGGCTACAGGAGAAAAGATTCCCTTTCAAGGCACACATAGAAACTTTCATATCACTCATGTGGCATTTAAGTTCCAAATTTGAAGACTTCAGGTCATCCCTTTCTTTTTTAACTGTATCCAGAGTATCTAGGAGAAGCCAGCCAACATCATTATAATTTTTGACTCCACAAAACTCTGTTAAGGTATTGAAAACACTCTCATCCAGATCCTTGCTTCTTAAAAGCATAGAAGTAAGGGAATCCAGTAAGGCTATATTGTGTATCTCTATTGCCAGCTCATGGACTCTTAGCAAACTCTTCATTATTGGGAAGGGAGTCATTAGTACCCTTGAGTCCAATTACTGTAGAGAACCACGTCATACATGTTTAAGACTCTGTTCCTCAAGAACCACTCCTGGTACCAGCTGTATTAGTCAGGGTTCTCTCGGGAAACAGAATCAACAAGAGATGTCTGTCAATAATATACAATTTTATAAGAGTCTCTCATGTGACCATGGGGATGCACAAGTCCAGGTTCCACAGGGAGGCTGCAAGCCAGGGGCTCCGATGAAAGACCGATGAAAAGTCCTCTATGAGTTTCTGGGAGAAGTTGGCTGTCCAAAGACAAACTGGGAAATTCTCTCTGAATGCTGAAATCACTTCCCCTTTTAAGGCAGTCAACTGATTGGATAAAAGCGTCATCCATTCTTGATCCAATTTCCCTGATTGATGCAGATGTAATCAGTCATCCATGCAGTAAACTCACTGGTGATCGAAGTCCATAAATGCTCTTATGTTGCAATTAGCCCAGTGCTTGCTAGACCTAATACCTGGACACAATTACCTGGCTGAGTTAACACATTAGCCTATCCATCACAACATACATATACCCAAAGAAAATATGGCTGATGTAAAAAATTCATTGAGAGTAATAACATTCAGAGTTATTGGATTAAACTCACTATTCAAGATACACAGATGAGCAAAATGGATAAGGAAATATGACCCATCTATATGCTGTCTACAAGAACCCACCTTAGACCCAGGGATTCAAGGATGCTGAAAGTGAATGGCTGGAAAACAATTTTACAAGCAAACAATAACCAAAAAAAGGGCAGGAGTAGCTATCCTAATATCGGACAATATAGACTTTAAATGAAAAACTATTGTATAAAACAAAGGTGGACACTATATACTAGCAAAAGGGGTAACCTTTCAAGAAGAGAGAACAATCATAAACATTTATGCACCTAATCAGGGTGCCTCAAAATACATGAGGCAAACACTGGAAAAACTAAGTGGAGAAACAAATGCCTCCACAATTATAGTGGGGGACTTTAATACACTATTATCACCATTAGACAGAACATCTAGACAGAGAACCAGTAAAGAAACAAGGACTCTGGATAATACATTAGAGGACCTGGACCTAATAGAAATTTACAGAACACTACACCCAAAAACAGTGGGATATGCATTCTTCTCAAGTGCACATGGATCATACTCCAAGATAGACCACATGCTAGGCCACAGAACAACTCTCAATGAATTCAGAATGATTGAGATTATACAAAGTAATTTCTCTGACCACAATGGAATGAAATTGGAAATCACTAAGGGCCAGAGAACCAGATTAGGCATAAAGATATGGAAGTTAAACCACACACTCTTGGACAAACAGTGGGTCAAGGAGGAAATCTCAAAAGAAATCAATAACTACCTCAAATTAAATGAAAACAACAACACAACATATCAAAACCTATGGGATGCAGTCAAACTGTACTGAGAGGGAAATTCATAGCTATAAATGCATATATTAAAAAAGAAGAAAAAGCTAAAATTGAAGTACTAACTGCACACCTGGAGGATTTGGAAAAACAACATCAAACTAACCCCAAAGGAAGCAAAAAGAAAGAAATAACGAAGATTAGACCAGAACTAAATAAAATAGAAAATAAGAAAGCACTAGAAAAAAATAAACAAAACCAAAAGCTGGTTCCTCGAGAAGATCAATGAAATTGACAAACCCTTAGCCAGACTAACAAAGAAAAAGAGAGAGCAGATGCAAATACACAAAATAAGGAATGACAAAGGGGATATCACTACTGACCCCACCGGAATAAAGAGTATCATAAGAGGATAATTTGAAAAATGATATGCCAACAAGAACGATAATTTAGAAGAAATGGACAAATTCCTAGAAACTCACAAGCAGCCTACACTGACAAAGAATAAATAGATGAACTCAATAGTCCAATTACAAGTAAAGAGACAGACTCAGTCATCAAAAACCTCCCAACTAAGAAGAGCCATGGACCAAACAGCTTCACAGCTGAATTCTACCAAACATTCCGTAAAGAGCTAACACCAATTCTGCTTAAGCTCTTCCAAAAAAATAGAAGTAGAAGGAACATTGCCTAACTCATTCTATGATGCCAACATTACCCTAATACCAAAGCCAAACAAAGATACCACAAGAAAGGAAAATTACAGACCAATTCCTCTAATGAACCTGGATGCTAAAATCGTCAACAAAATATTTGCTAATGTCATTCAACAACATATCAAAAGCATTATATACCATGACCAAGTGGGTTTCATCCCAGGTATGCAAGGATGGTTCAACATAAGAAAATCAATCAACATAATACACCACATAAACAGATTGAAAGAAAAAAATCACATGATCATCTCTATAGATGCAGAAAAAGCATTTGACAAAATACAGCACCCTTTCCTGATAAAAACACTGCAAAACATAGGAATTGAAGGAAACTTTCTGAACATGATAAAGGGTATACATGAAAACCCAAAACTAACATCATCTTCAATGGTGAAATCCTAAAAGCCGTCTCCCTGAGATTGGGAACAAGACAAGGATGCCCACTATCACCACTCTTATTTAACGTTATCTTAGAAGTACTTGCTCAAGCACTGAGCAAGAAAAAGATATAAAAGGAATCCATATTGGAAAAGAAGAAGTAAAAATTAATTATTTGCAGATGACATGATCATATACTTAGAAAGCCCCAAGAAATATACAACAAAACTTCTAAAACTTATAAAGGAGTTGAGTGATGTCACAGGCTATAAGATCAATGCTCAAAAATCAGTAGCATTTCTGTACACCAATTACGAGCAATCTGAGGAGGAAATCAAGAAAAAAATACCATTTACAATAGTAACAAAAAGAATCAAATACCTAGGAGTAAATTTAACTAAAGATGTAAAGGACTTATTTACAGAAAACTACACAACATTGTTAAAGGAAATTAAAGAAGACTTAAATAAATGGAAGAATATTCCCTGTTCATGGATAGGAAGACTAAACATCATCAAGATGTCTATCCTACCCAAACTAATCTACAGATTTAATGCAATCCCAATAAAAATCAACACTGTATTTTTTAAGGAATTGGAAAAACTACAAAATTTATTTGGAAATGTAAGGCGCCCCAAATCACCAAAGGCATATTGAAAAAGAAAAATGAAGTTGGAGGTATCACACTACCTGACTTTAAAACATACTACAAAGTTACAGTGGTGAAAACCAAGTGGTATTGATTGGCACAAGGAGAGACACATTGACCAATGGAACCAAATTGAGAGTTCTGATATAAATCCTCACATATACAGTCATCTGATATTTGACAAGGCCACCAATCCCACTCAGTTGGGTGAGAATGGCCTCTTCAACAAGTGGTGCATGGAGAACTGGATATCCATATGCAAAAAAAAAATGAGAGAGGAACACCATTTCACACCCTATACGAATATCAACTCAAGATGGAACAAATATCTAAATATATGAGCCAAGACCATAAAGACCTTGGAAGATAATGTAGGGAAGCATCTACAGGACCTTGTAATAGGAAATGGTTTCATGAACTTCACACCCAAAGTATGAGCAGCAAAAGAAAAAATAGATAAATGGGATCTCCTCAAAATTAAAAACTTTTGCACCTCAAACGATGTTATCAAGAAAATAAAAAGGCAGCCTACCCAATGGGAGAAAATATTTGGCAACCATATATCTGATAGGAGCCTAATATCCTGTGTATATAAAGAAATCCTACACCTCAAAAATAAAAAGACTAACAACCCATTACAAAATGGGCAAGTGACCTGCAAAGACACTTCTCCAAGGAAGAATTACCAATGGCTAAAAAGCACATGAAAAAATGCTCAACATCTCTAGCTATTAGAGAAATGCAAATCAAAACTACAATGATATACCATCTTACACCCATTAGAATGACAGCTATTAAGAAAACAGCAGACTACAAGTGTTGGAGAGGATGTGGAGGAAAGGGAACCCTCATCCACTGCTGGTGGGATTGTGGAATGATCCAGCCACTGTGGAGGACAGTTTGGCAGTTCCTCAGAAAACTAACTATAGATCTTCCATATGATCCAGCGATTCCACTGCTGGGTATATACCCAGAAGAATTGATAGCAAACAGACGAACAGATATATGCACACCAATGTTCAGAGCGGCATTGTCCACTATTGCCAAAAGTTGGAATCAACCCAGGTGCCCATCAACAGATGAATGGATAAACAAAATGTAGTACATACATACAATGGAATATTACTCAGCAGTAAGAAGGTATAAAGTGCTAACACACGGGATAACATGGATGAATCTTGAAGACCTTATGTAGAGTGAAGCAAGCCAGGCATTGAAAGATGAACAGTACATGACCTCACTGATATGAATTAAGGAAATCGAGCAGCCTCTGAGAACTAGGGTCTGAAAGATAGGTTTACAAGAAAGAGAAGAGAAAGTTATGAGACATCACCCATATGGACGTAATCTATGGTAAAATGTTACAGTATAGTTGGGTATTGAAGGGATAGGACAGGTGGGTAGTGATATTATTGGGTTTGGTGGTGCAGGGTGACAGGTGGGTAGATTGGGAAGGGTAGATTAGAATACCCAGGATACTGAGGGGAGAGATGGGAGAGGGACTAGGTGAACCTTTGGGATTTGTGTGTATGAGGTTGAAAGTACAGAGGTGGGAATGCTCTTATGGCAATGTGAAAAGGAAGTGTCACTGCTTTAGGGTGTTGGTTGGGATGGCATACGGAACAGGGTGCATCTGGAGCAGGCTTCTAGGGAGTGTGGGAGTGTTCATCCTATCATAATATGTTGTATCAGTGGGTGGAGACCCACAAAATGAGAGGGAAGGAGATGGACTCCCTATTTTCGGAAGACTGATTCACTCAGAAATAGACAGGTGGGCATCTCTTAAGAGAAAGGGTGGTTCTCAATAATGGAAGACAAAGCAGTGGGTCAAGACCCCTTGTTGCATATAACTGTAAATCCTGTCATCCCGAGAGTCAACCCAGGGGGTCATTTTGGGCCCTGGGGGGATGAGGAGGGAAGAACAGAATAAATCAAACAGGGGGTATTGAGTGAACAGTGGAAATGTTTTACATTACCTTACAGTGATGGACACAGGACATGGTAAATATCGTTAAAATTTATAAAAGTGTATGGTCTAAAATGTAAATCACACTGTAAACCATTGACAATGTTTAGTAGCTATGTTTCACTATCTGTATATCAGTTATAACAATGCTATCATCCACATACAAAAAGGTTTTAATATGGGGTGAGGAATGGGAGGGGAGGTTGTGTATATGAGAGTGTCCTGTATTCGGTGTGTGACTTTGCTGTGACCTAAAACTTCTTTGAAAATTTTATGAAAAATAGTGAGACACTGGGGAGTGAGAGGGGGAAGGTGCCACAGAACACACTGGACACCAGATATTGCACTGATAAAAGGCAAAGTGTCCAAAAAATTTTTTTAATTCATTTTTTTAATCTTTTCACATTTTTTGAATAACCCAATTCTTTAATTTATTTTTATTTTTATTTTTATTTTTTTAAGTTTTCATGTATTTTATCTCTTACATTTAAACATCATTATTATTTCATTTTCCTATTAATTGTATTTGGCTATTGTATTGGCTTCATCTTTGAAGAAGCTTTGGATCACAGAAGGGTTACAACAGGGGTGGGAGAGGATCATTGGTGGGGGGTGTCAGGGTTGGGGGTGCATGGGAGGACGTTCACCTGAACATGCATTAAAGGTATATAAAATTCTTCAAATGCTTATGGGGCATGGTCACAGTGGGTGGAGAATCACTCAATAAATGAGAGAATACTGAATTCCCATCCTGGAGAGCTCTGCCACATTCTCTAAGGGATCAGCAACAGTCCCCCAAGTGCAGGGGCAGTGTCTGTCCATTGATGGGCCCTTGTTATTGATGATTAGTCTTATGAGTCTTTGTTTTGAAATTGAAACTTAGCCTATTGTTATGGGGTGCCTAAGAGTTGCCTCCTGAGAGCCTCCTTGTTGCTCATATGTGGCCTCTCTCTAAGCCAAACTCAGCATATGAATACATTACCTTCATCCCAGTGTGGGACATGACTCCCGGGGATGAGCCTCCCTGGCAGTGAGGGATTACTAACAAGTGCCAACAGGCAATATGAATGGAAAAAGACTTCAAATAAAAGGGGGAAAGGTAAAGACAAATGAGTTCATAGGGCTAAGAGACTTCAAAGTGAATTGGGAGGTCATCCCAGAGGTAACGCTTATGCACATCTCAGTAGGATCTCATAGGCTTCCAATGTGGATATCAACCCAAATGGAGGGGCTCCTAAGGGCTCTGGAGACATCCAGGTCCTATATCAGGACAGATAGCCCCAGAGTTTGGTGTCTTATCAGTGAGCCCTAATTTGGAATCCTTGCTCCTGAGAGTGACAGAGTCTGACCCAAATATGTCTTCCCTCCACATGGTCCATCTGTCTCTTCTATTCAAACCTATATGTGGTGCCGGAGTTTGTAGGTACACTTCCAGAGAGCAGAGTCTTTGGGCTGTCCATGTACCAGCTGGGTCCAGAAGCTCGGTGGAGCTGCAAATCCTACTCTACAACTCAATGGACTCATCCAGGACAACTAGTGGGGAGATGATGATGGACAGTGGCTATCCCAGGGAATGGAGAGAGTCTGCAGCTGCAGGCAGGATTATCCCATCCATCTTATCCATGGGCCATAAGCCCCCTCTCACTTGGAGGTGAAGTGGACATCACCATCTCAGACTCCTCAGGATTGGGGGAAGAGCTATGGACTAGAGTGGACTTACTGGTATCCTGTTATAGACTTATTGTGATTCATGCAATGGAAGAAATTTGTAATGGTTTGGCAGTTTTACGTAATTATGAATTCCAAAAATATATATACTGAATCATGTTTATAACTGATCTGTTAATCTGGGCATGATTATATTATGATTTGGGCGTTAACTGCCACGTCAGTGGGACGTTGAGCCCCACCCCTCAGTGGGCGTGGTCTCAAGTATAAAAGGCTAGACAAAAGGCAGCAGATTGGAGAAGCAGATTTGGAGAAAAGATTTGACAAGCAGTTCTGATGTTGGAGAGGAGCGCTCCAGGAGAAGATATGTGAGCCGTTCACCCGATAGTCTACAGCTGGCCTTGTGGAGAGACGCAAAAGCGTAGAGATCCTCATGGTCTACAGCTGAACTTGTGGAGGAAACAGAAGCTAAGCCCGGAGAGAAACGCAGCCCTGGGAACAGAGGAACCCAGAAGCCTGGACCCTGGAGACGTCGGCAGCTGTCTTGCTCCAACATGTGGACTTTGGTGAGGGAAGAACTGTATGTTTTGTGGCCTGGTAACTGTAAGCTTCTACGCCAAATAAATACCCTTTATAAAGACTGACCAATCTTTGGTATATTTCAAAAGGCACCCCTGTGGCTGACTAATACAAAATTACAACATTAATATAGAGCCAGAGGCCACTGGACACTTTGGGGGCAGGGAGAGGGAAAAGCAGTTGTAATACAGGGGCTTTTTCGGGACTTGGGAATTAT
>PVKH010047855.1:0-10262 GCA_004027955.1 Chaetophractus vellerosus | reverse complement strand
ATATTAAGAATTTTCCCCACATTATCAGCTATAAAATCTCTAGTACCCCTTCCTAGAAGTAGCTGACCTGGCTGTCCATTAATCTTACCTCAGTAGCCTGTTAGCATCTTGTACTTAGCCAGAACTTCTCAGTTCCACTTGCAGGAATAAGATAACATCTCATTGTAAAATCAGACCAGATGGCATCAGGTGGCACCCTGTGGCTCACTAAATCAGTAACATCCCACTTAAGGACTAAAGGCCAGGCATGCCAGAGTGGTCAGCAGAAAAGTGAGTTATGGAAGCCCTGAATATAGGAGTCTACACATCAAGATCTAACTCCGAACTGTGATTAATTAACAAGGAAAAGGCTGATGTGCTGGAGGAAAACAAAATTAAGGAGTGTATCCTGTTCCTCATTACAAGACCATTGAAGAAATCCTACATCATTGCTGACCTGGCAAAACTGTGCCACGTAGCCTTCACTTTTTTTTTCCCCTTTTATTTCTTTCCATGCATATAAAAACCCCAACTTACATTCCCACATGGAGCTGGTTTGGGGAATATCACCCCAGTTCCTTGCTTGTGCACTCACAATAAATTACCTTTTCACTGATAGACATGTTTCTCCTTTGTAGCACTGGATCAAGCAGACCCTTGTGTTGGAAATAGCCATGCTTATGGCGACAATTTTGAGTGTGGCAGCAGGAGCCATGCCGCCCTGGGAACCAGCTCTCCTCAGCAGCCCCGATCCATGTCTCCTCAGCCATGGGGCTTCCCTGGATCCCTGAGCTCCATGCCTATCAGCTGCCTGGGAATTTCCTTGGAGGACTGTGCCTGGAGGTTATAGGCAAGGTTTCTGCCATGGGTAGACACTGGGTGCTTTTGATAGCCAGAAAATGGACTTATTAAAAATTTCTTTTTTTTAGCAGCTCTGAAATATTCAAATACCTTTGCCAGATCTAGTTGAATTCATTTTCTATTTAATTTTTTAGGAGGTACCAGGGATTGAACCCAGAACCTCATACAGGGGGAACAGGTGCTCAACCACTGAGCTACATCAGCTCCCTCTATTAATTTAATCTTAGTAGTTTATTCTTAGTTCTTAGTTACAGGAAAGACAATAACCAAAACTTCACAGTTCTACTTCCAGGAATGTCAGGAATAAGAACATCTCAGCGAAACCACAGAATGGTGCCACGAGCACCTTATAGCCCTGGATATCTGTACCTTCCCTGGGTTAAAAGGTGGTGAACTAGGACATCAAACAGGAGTTTTGCATACAGGAGATAATACCTTATGAAGAAATTTGCTCACATCCCTCTCAAGAGACCCTGTAAAAACATTCTAGAGTCATCATCTACATGGCACGGATCACATGACCCACAAACCCTCTTACTCCTATAAAAACCTTAGTCTCCCTTCTCACTTTGAGCTAGTTTTGGGAAGATTCCCCCAGTTCCTTGCTTGTACACTCACAATAAATAACCTTCACTTTGAGAGACTTGTTTCTCCTTTTTATAGTGCATAGCCATGCTTATGGTAACGAATTTTGGTGAGCCAGCAGAAGCCATGCTTCTCTCAGGAGTCCCCCCTCCCTAAAGCAGCCCCTATTTGGGTCTCATCAACCTTGGAGCTTCCCTGGAGGAACAAGGCTGGAGGTTCTGGGCAAAATTTCTGCCGTGTGTGAATAATGGGTGCTTTGGAAAAAGAAAAGAAAAGAAGGTGATTTTTTTTTATATAATAATTTTTTTTTAATTTTTAAAGGATACTTAGATTACATAAATGTTACACAAAAATTATAGGTATTCCCATGTGCCCCACTCCCCACACCTCCCACACCCTCCCACATAAACATCATTAATGTGGAACATTCATTGCAATTAATAAATGTATCCTGGGGCTTTGCCACTAAGCCTGGACCATAGTTCACATTGTAGTCTACACTCTCTCCCACACAGTTCTGCATGTTTACGACGATATAAAATGGTTTATATCTGTCATTGCAGTGTCAGTCAGGACGATTACCAAGTCCCAAAAAAGCTCCTGTATTACAACTGTTTTTCCCTCTCCCTGTCCCCAGAGCCTCCAGTGGTCACTGCCTCCACATCAATGATGTAATTTCTTCCATTGTTTGAATCGCAATATGTCTATAGTAGAATACCAGTAAGCCCATTCTAGTCCATAGTTCATTCTCCAATCCTGAGGGTTCTGGGATGGTGATCTCCACTCCAACTCTAATTGAGAGGAGGCTTCGATTCCATACAGCTGATGGGTGGGACTCTCTTGCTTGTAGTTGTCAACTCTCTCATTTCCTTGATATGGTGGTTGTCAGTCCTCACCTCCTTGTTAGTTGTCCTGGGTGAGTTCAATGAACTGGAGAGTAGTTGTTGCAACTCCACTGAGGTTCTTGGCCCAGCTTGCAAATTGACAGCCCAAAGACTCCAGTCTCTTGGACATACACCTACAAATTCCAGCACCAAGTATAGGTTTAAATAGAAGGGACAGATGAACCATGTGTTGGGAAGCCATAATTGAGTCCAACTCTGTCACTCTCAGGAGCACAAACTCCAAAGTAGGGCCCACTGGCAAGGCACCAAACTTCAGAGCTATCTGCCCTGACCATAGGGCTTGAGTGTCTCCAGAGTCCTCAGGAGCCCCACTATTTGGGGTAGTATCCACTTTGGCAGTCTATGAGATCCTCCTGAAATGTACATAAGCATTACCTCTGGGATGACCTCCTGACTCACTTTGAAGTCTCTTAGCCATATGAACTCATTTGTCTTTGCCTTTTCCCCATTTTATTCAAGGTCTTTTTCCAGTTGCTTTGCTAGTTCGTGCTTGGTTGTAATCTCTCAGTGCCAGGGAGGCTCATCCCTGGGAGTCATGTCCCTCTGGGGAAGATAATGCATTTATATGATGAGTTTGGCTTAAAGGGAGGCCATATTTGAGCAACAACAGGTTCTCAGGAGGCAACTTTTAGGCACCTCACAAGGCTGGAGGTTCTGGGCATATTTTTTTTTTTTGCCATAGGTGAAAACTGAGTGCTTTGGGTGAAGGTGATTATTTTCCTTTGTTTCAGGAGGTACAAGGGATTGAACCCAGGATCTTGTACCTGGAAAGCAGGCGCTCAACCACTTGAGCTACATCTACTCCATGAAACTGATTCTGAAGCTGAGTCTTTACCTATGCTAGGTAACTGTATCAAATTCTTTCTTCTCTTCTGATCTGTGTTTGCTTTAATTTTATCTGTCTGCTTATGCTGAAGGGACTACTGGATTGAGTTTGTCAGCGTGTTCATGCTGAGAAGACTGCTGAAATCTGAATTGAACTGAGGTCATGATATAGACCTGGTGGGTTTTAGTCCCATTATCTGTGATCTTCGATTTGGGGTTCCCCTGGTGATTTCACATTTCTTTTCTTTCAAATTGGGGAAACTACTGCTCTTGAGGAGCTCCTGTTCTTGATGTTCTGTGTTTGTGACTTTTGTTGATGTTGCCTAGCCAGGGGAAACTCTTAGAATGTGCTGGCTGGGTCTCCCTTGGGTGTATTTTAGACAATTGGTCAAAAATTGGAGAGAATCCCCTAAAGAAAAGGATTTTCTATTGTAATACTACCTGTCCACAATATATATTGGATGATGGTGAAGAATGGCCTATGAATGGCACATTAAATGATAATTCTATTTTGCAATTCGATTTGTTTTGTAAAAAAAAAAAAAAAAATCACAAATGGGATGAGGTACCTTGTGTTCAAATTTTCTTAGAGTTGTACCATGACCATGAAGCCTTGAAAAAATGCAAACTGCTAGTTTTAATGAGCCAAAAGGAAGTGTCTTAAGAGCATCTAGCAGCTGAAGGAAGGCACCCCTTAGATGATAATCTTTTCTCTCCTCTGCCTCCCCTTGTGGGTTCAGTGGTGGCTCCTGATGCCCTCCAGCACCTCCCTATGATCCAGGAGAGGGCATAGCCAGAGGAATAGCTTTCCTACTCCAAACCCACAGCAGTGTACAATTTGGTCAGTGATCAGGCACTTCTGAGACAGGGCAATTCCTAATGTACCAAGTCCTTTTATGAGTTGATGATTAAGGACAGTTTTGAAGATTTATGCTGGTACACAGCCTATTCTCAATCTTTGATTTAATAAATTGGAAAAATAGCATCCCTGTCTATAGAGAAGATCCTGAACAAATGAGGAGGCTGTTTGTAACTATTTTTGCTACACACACACACACACACACACACACACACACACACATACACACATACCCCTAATTGGGCAGATATTTGGGTGTTACTGAATGCTTTAGTGACACCAGAGGAAAGACAGATGGTTTTAACAAATCAATTTTATAGATACATATTACAAAAGCATACAGTTCATTCAAAGTGTATAATCAGTGGTATTTGGTATAATCACATAGTTGTGTATTCATTACCTTAATCATCAATAGAGCATTTTTATTATTTCAATAATAATAATAAAACACAAACTAACAAGAAAATTCTTCACCCCTCCATCTCTCTATGCTTCCCCTGCTGTACATAGCTGCTATTTGTGACTATTCTTGCACAGTTATTTATTTATTAAGCAATTTTATTGAGAATATTCATATACCATGTGATCAAGCCAAAGTATATATCAATGCCTTTTAGTATAATGACAATATTGTCATTACTCCAAAGAGAAAATACTCCACACCCCTTAGCTTTCCTTTCCAAGCCCTACCTAACCATTAATCTAACTTCATCTTTATAAATTGATTTATATTTACATTTCATATACATGGACTCATAAATTATATAGTACTTTGTGTCTGATTTCTTTTACTTAGTGTAATTTTTTGTCTGATATTAACATCTTGTAGTGTTAACATATTTGTTCAATTTCAAAGAAAAACAAACATATATGAAATTTTACCCATATTCATATTTCACATGTGATTTTGCTATGCTATATAGTTCCATGTTATATTTTTAATCTTTCCTTTTGGTAATATACATGACATTAGACTTTCCCTTTAAACGCCTTTCATAACCACATAATAGTACTGCCAGTTACAGACATTATGTTGGGCTTTCACCTTTTATATTCATTTCCAAAGGTTAACAAACATCTTTTACCAATTCTGCACCAATTCTCCATTCTCTAACCTCATTCTATTTTCTACTGACCCATATTCTATTTATTAACTCCATGGAATTACATGATATATTTAGTTCATAGTGACTAACATTATAAATTCCCACCAACAGTGAAAAAGTGTTCCTATCTCTCTACATCCTCTCTAGCACTTGCAGTTTTCTGACTTTTTTTTTTTTTTTACTCTTTTTTCTTTTTGGATAAAAACATACATTTCTCAAATATACTGGATACATATAAGATTTTTTAAAATATCATACAATATGTTACACAATACATTTGGTTCATTGTTAACACAATCATACAGTATTTGTCCTTTTGTGTCTGACTTGCTTTGCTCAATATAATGTCCTCCAGGTTCGTCCATGTTGTCATATGCTTTACGACTTCATTTCTTCTTACAGCTGCATAATACTCCATTGTGTGAATAGAGCACAGATTGTTTATCCATTCATCTGTTGATGGACACCTGGGTTGTTTCCAACTTTTTGCAATCTTGAATAATAACACTATGAACATCAGTGTGCAGACGTCTGTTCGTGTCTCTGCTCTCAGTTCTTTTGATATATACCCAGTAGCGGTATTGCAGGGTAACTTGGCATGTTTATATTCAACTTCTTTAGAAACTGCCAAACAGTCCTCCACAATGGCTGTACCATTCTGCATTCCCACCAACAGTAAATAAGTGTTCCTATCTCTCCGCATCCTCTTTAGCACTTGTGGGCGTCTGTCTTTTTAGTATTTGCCATCCTGTTAGGTGTGAAATGATATCTCATTGTAGTTTTGATTTGCGTTTCCCTAATCATTAGTGATGTTGAGAATTTTTTCATGTGTTTTTTTGCCATTTCTATTTCTTCTTTGGACAAATGTCTATTCAAGTCCTTTGCCATTTTTTAATTGGGTCATTTGTCTTTTTATTGTTGAGTTGTAACATCTCTTTATATATCCTGGATAGTAAACCCTTACCAGACATGTGATTTCCCAATATTTTCTCCCATTGAGTTGGCTGCCTTTTCACCCTTTTGACAAAGTTATGTGAGGTGCAGAAGTGTTTAATTTTGAGGAGGTCCCATTTATCTTTTTTTCCTTTTGTTGTACATGCTTTGGGTGTAAGGTCCAAGAAACCACCACCTACTACAAGATCTTGAAGATATTTCCCAACATTTTCTTCTATAAGTTTTATGGGCCTAGCTTTTATACTTAAGTCTTTGATCCATTTTGACTTGATTCTTGTGTAGGGAGTGAGATAGGGGTCCTCTTTAGTTCTTTTGGTTATAGATATCCAGGTCTCCCAGCACCATTTGTTGAAGAGACTCTTTTTCCCATTAAGATGGACTTGATAGGTTTGTCAAAAACCAGTTGGCCATAGAGATGAGGGTTTATTTCTGGACTCAATTCTATTGCACTGATCAATGTGTCTATCTTTATGCCAATACCATGCTGTTTTTGCCCACTGTAGCTTTGTAATATGTTTCAGGGTCAAGCAGAGAAATTCCTCTTATGTCGCTCTTCTTTTTTAGAATGCTTTTGGCTATTCGGGTGGACTTTCCCTTCCAAATGAATTTGGAAATTGCGTTTTCTAGTTCTGTAAAGTAGGCTGTTGGAATTTTGTTTGATAATGCATTGAATGTATAAATGTTTGAGTGGGATTGACACCTTCACAATATTTATTCTTCTAATCCATAAACATGGAATGTCTTTCCATTTGCTTAGGTCTTTTTAAATTTCTTTTACCATTGTTTTGTAGTTTTCTGTGTATAGGTCCTGTACTTCTTTAGTTGAATTAATTCCTAGCTATTTGAGTCTTTTTTGTTGCTATTTTAAATGGAATTTCCCCCCTGATTTCCTCCTCAGATTGTTCAGTACTAGTGTGCAAGAACATTACTGATTTTTGCATGTTGACCTTGTATCCTGCCACTTTGCTGAGCTAGTTCATTGGCTAAAGTATCTTTGTTGTAGACATTTCAGCATTTTCTAAATATCGGATCATGTCGTCTGCAAATAGTGACAGTTTTACTTCTTTTTCTATTTGGATGCCTTTTTTTTTTTTTTTCCTTGTCTAGTTGTTCTAGCTATAACTTCTAGCACAATGTTGAATTAACAATGGTGACAGTGGGTATCCTTGTCTTGATCCTGACCTTAGAGGGAAAGCTTTCAGGCCTTTCCCATGAAGTATGATGTTGGCTGTGGGATTTCCATATATGCCCTTTTTTTTTTAGTTAGGCCATCAATTTATTAAGGTAGGGAGGAAAGAGAAATGAGAGAAAATAACAGGTCATAGGTCCCAGGTAGAGAGGAAGGGGCTGAAGAGTGAGTGATAAAGGGCTGATTTATAGACTGCAATTTCCCATTATAGATTATAAATGCCCAGGTTTTACTTGCATGTTATCTATGCGGGGGCAGGGAAGACACGGTGAGAGCAGGGCGTAGAAGGCGAGAGAGATCTATATATGCCTTTTATCATTTGAGGAATCTCCCTTCTATTCCTGTGTTTTGATGTGTTTTTATCAAGAAAGGATGCTGTATTTTGCTGAATGCCTTTTCTGCATCGATCGAGATGATCATGTGGTTTTATTCCTTCAATTTTTCAATGTGGTGTATTACATTAATTGATTTTATTATGATGAACCAGCCTGGCCTTCCAGGACTACATCCCACTTGGTCGTGAAGTATAAGACTTTTGATAAGCTGTTGGATTCTATTTGCAAGTATTTTGTTTAGAATTTTTGCATCTATGTTCATTAGAGAGATTGGTCTGTAATTTTCTTTTCTTGTAGTGTCTTTATCTGTCTTTGGTATTAAGGTGATATTGGCTTCATGAAATGTGTTGGGTGATTTTCCCTCCTATTCAATTTTTTGGAAGAGTTTAAACAGGATTGGTGTTAATTTTTTTCAAAATATTTGTTAGAATTCACCTGTGAAGCCGTCTGGCCCAGGACTTTTCTTATTTGGAGGATTTTTGATGACTGATTCAATCTCTTTAAATGTGATTGGTTTGTTAAGTTCTTGTATTTCTTGTAGCATCAGTGTAAGTTGTTTGTTCATTTCTAGGAATTTGTTCGTTTTATCTAGATTGTCTAGTTCATTGGCATAGTTTCTCATAATATCTACTTATGATCCTTTTTATTTCTGAGAGGTTATTTATAACTTCACCCCTTTCTTTCTGATTTTATTTATTTGCATCTTCTCTCTCTTTTTCTTTGTTATTCTGGCTATGTGTTTGTCAATTTTATAGATCTTCTCAAAGAGCCAGCTTTTGATTTTGTTGATTTTTTCTATTGTTTTTTTTTTTTGTTGTTGTTGTTGTTGTTGTTGTTTTTGTTCTGTTTCATTTACTTCTTCTCTAATCGTTATTATTTCTTTCCTTCTGCTTGTTTTGGGAGTGGTTTACTGTTCTTTTACTAGTTTCTCCAGTTCAGTTAGCTTTTTGATTTTAGCTCTCCTTTTTAAATATAGGCATTCAGGGCTATAAATTTCCCTCTCAGGACTGCTGTTTCTATATCCCATAAGTTTGGTAAGTTGTGTTCTTGTTTTCATTCATCTCAATATATTTACTGAGTTCACTTACAATTTCTTCTTTGACCTAGTGATTATTTAGGAGAGTTTTGTTCAGCCTCCACACATGTGAATTTACCTCTTTCCTGTCTATTATTGATTTCCAATTTCTTTCCATTATGATCTGAGAAGTGGCTTTGTATCAGTTCAGTCTTTTTTAATATTTATTGAGACTTGCATTGTGACCTATTTTGTCTATCCTGGAGAAAGATCCAGGAGCCCTTGAGAAGAATGTATAACCCACTGATTTTGAGTGCACTGTTCTGTATATGTCTCTTCAGTCTAATTCGGTTATCATGTTATTCAAGTTCTCTGTTCCTTATTGATCTTCTGTCTAGTTGTTCTATCTGTGAGTGGTGTGTTGAAGTCACCAACTATTATTGTAGAGATGTCTGTTTCTCGCTTCATTTTTTCCAGAGTTTGCCTAACGTATTATGGGGCACCCTGGTTAGGTACACAGATATTTATGACTCTTATTTCTTCCTGATGATTGTCCCTTTCATTAATATATAATGACCTTCTGAGTCTCTTATAAGCCACGTATGGATGGCTCATGTTTTTTTTATCCATTCTGTCAGCCTATATCTCTTGATTGGGGAGTTTGATCCACTCACTTTCAATGATATTACTGTAAATTCATTATTTCCTTCCACTATTTTATTCTTTGGTTTTCATATTTCGTATCTTATTTTGTCTGTCTTTTTATTCTTTTGGTTATCCTTTCTCCTATTCTTGATTCTCTACTCTCCTCTTAGCTTCTCTCTCCTATCTTTTTCTTTCAGGCTCTAGACTTCCTTTACTCTTCCCTGCAAAGATGGATTCTTTTTTACATACTCTTTTAGTTTCTGTTTGTTAGTGAATATTTTAAACTCACCTTCATATTTGAAGGACTATTTTGCTGGATACAGAATGCTCAGCTGGCAGTTTTTCTCTTTCAGTCTTCTAATTATAGCACTGTCTTCTTGTCTCCACGGTTTCTGATGAGAAATCCACACATCCCTTGAATGCGATGGTTTTTTTCTCCCTGGCTGCTCTTAGAATTTTTTCTTTATATTTGATATTTGACATTTTGAGTAATAAGTGGCTTGGTCTGTTTGCATTTATTCTGATTGGGATATGCTGCAGTTCTTGGACATGTAAGTTTATTTCTTTCATGAGAATTGGGGAAATTTTCAGCTATTATTTCCTCAAATACTCTTTCTGTCCCTTTTCCCTTCTCTTTTACATCTGTAACTCCTATGGCATTCATGTGTTGCATTTCATGTTATCATTTAACATACTGAGCCCCTGCTCAATTTTTTCCATTCTTTTCTCTCTTCAATTTCAGCTGTTCTGTGTTCAGTATCAGTTTGTTTTTTTGTTTTTTGTTTTTTGTTTTTAGAGGAGGAGGAAGCGCAAGGGTGCTGCCGCGCCGGTTCCCTGCCTGGAGCCGCGGCACGGTCGCTGGCCCATGGTCCCCCTGGGAAAGGGGCCGCAGGCCCGCTCCAAGGCGCCCCACCTCCCCTTCGCCGTCGCTTCTCCAACCCCATCCCAGACCGGGGGAAGCCCCTGGCAGAGCAGAGGGAGGTGGTGGGCCAGCGCCCTGG
>PVKH010047854.1:0-10257 GCA_004027955.1 Chaetophractus vellerosus | reverse complement strand
TCTCAGTTTATGCTTAGAAGTTTGACATGGAGGCAGTGACAGCTTGCTGAATTTTGCCTTTTGTGAGGTCCTGGGGAGTGAACCTGGGACCTCGTATTTGCAAAGCCGGTGCTCAACCACTGAACTCCGCCCGCTCCACGCCTTGCTAACAGAAAAGAGCTTAAAATAGAATGTACTAGTCCAGGATTGATAAATTGCCACCAAAATATAACTAAATTAAATAAACAACACTCTACCAATGATGATTTACTACTTTATGTCTGTTTATATATGAACATTTGTATCACTAAACTTTGCCACCTGATCAAAATCCTTTGACTTTATTTTCCATAACGCTTCCGTCGTTTAGTTTGAAGTTAACTAAAGTAAGAAAAGTCTTCTGTTTTGATCCCCAACTGTGTATCAAGTGTGTAGTGGTACCTGTTTAACACGGACAACATAGTTTGGGGCAGAATGGAAGGCCCCACTTACTTGAGATAATTTCGATCTACAGTAAACCATCTGTCTTAGTTGCTAAGGCTGCTGAAACAACAAAATTTGTTTTCTCTGTTCCGGAGGCTAGAAATCCCAAATCAAGACTCCACCTGAAGCCTGTGGGGGGAGAATCCTTCCTTCCTCTTCGGTCTTCTGGAGGTAGCCTGCAGGGGCTTGTAGAGGCACCTCTGCCTCTGTCTCCACATGGCCCTCCCCCCTTTTTATCTCCATCTTCACGGGGCATCCTGACCCTGTATCCTGCCTGTGTCTCCTCTCCCCTTTTTAACAGGACACCAGTCCTCTTGGATTAAGGCCCACCCTAGTCCCGTCTGGCCTCATCTTAACTAATAAAGTCTTCAAAGACCCGATTTACAAAATAAGGTCACTTTCACCAGACCAGGAGTTAGGACTTGAACGTGTCTTGTCTTTTGGGAGCACACAATTCAACCTGTAACACCATGGAAGCTTTATATAATATAAAGTCCCGGAGTCTAGTGCATAATGATATATATGCTTACCTATAAAAAGACAGAGTAATAAAGCTTCATTGATGATGTTTATTTAAAGCTCTGATGATAGATGAATGTTAGGTTGTAGTTGAAAACTTGGGGGGATTGCAGTCACATTGCTCCTTTTATCTTTGTTACTGGGAGAAGGAAAATAAATAGCTTTTTCACCATTTACTTATAATACTCAGCCACCACATTCTCAAGCATGGCTACAGATTTTATTTAGAAACAAAAGCAATTCTGCATCTCAGGGATATTTGACTATTTCTGAAAGCACAAGTGCAAAATAGACATTCAAAAAATCTGGGTTCATTATTCATATGCTCATACAAACTAAAGATATTTAAAAAATAAAACATGACACGAAAACATTGAAAGTTTAATTCACTTGGGAATTGGATCTTGACATACTTCTATGGAATCTTGGGTTCTCTACAGAACATGCTATGGGAATTCTTGATCTTATGTAGTTTGATTTATTCCTGATCAGTATGAGCTCTGGGAATTTGTCAGGGCGCAAACTGTACCTCTGGAACTTTCAAATAGTCGTGTGACTGCCAGTATTTTCTAGTGTGGGCTGCAGAAAGAAGCGCTTGGTGCCTGGGGGTCTGGCGTGCTGGGAGGGTGTACTTAGCAGCACACACTTCACAGTCAAGCCCAAGCTCGGATCCCAGCTCTGCCTTATTAGCTGTGGCACTTCTAACATTTGTTTAATCCCTTTGGGCCTTAGTTTTATCGCTTGCAAACTGAGATGCTAACAATAACAGTACATAGGATTGGAGTAAGAATTAAATAAAAACACATTGTCAAAGCACTTAGTACAGTACTACAACATATTGGCTGAGGTTCAATCTCTAGATTATATTCTTTAGATATAGGTTATTTGAGGGATTTAAGGGCAATGTTATTTATAAGTGTTCTAGATTTTGAAAACTAAAGTACTGTGATGAAAACTGCAACACTTAATAGCAATAATGTGAGCCTAGACCATAGTAATGTGCATTAATGCAAAAAGAACACAACATAATGTCATTAAGAGCATGGGTTTCTGAGGCCAGACTCTGCCACATATCAGTTGTGGGATTTTGGGCAGGTCTCTTAATCTAGTTATATCTCCCTTTCTCATCTGAAAAATAGGAGTAATAATCACACTTTCCTCTTAGGATTGTTGTGAGGACTGATTGAGTTAGTATATTTAAGCCATTGATAATATTGTCCGACAATATTTAGTACAACACTCTTGATATTAGACTGTGGTTTCCTTAGTCCTTACTTCAACATTTTGTCAATTTACTTACTCTCCACCCACTAACAACATTCCCTCTTAATTCCAGTTCTGTAAGGACTTTAGGAAGCCTTTTGTTTAGCAGTTTACATTTTAAAACCTTTATTGTTAGATCCTACTTGTGAGTTGCTAAAATAAGCTATGTTTAGTACAGTGGTAGTGGCTATTGCCTACTTCCAGCCGTAGCATTTTGCCAACAAGGTATTGTGGGGAAATAAAACTTCCCTGGGTTTTTCAGCACTCCTATAAAAAGCCTTAGCTTCTTGAAACGGGAGATGCATATGACATATAGATTGGGAGTGCTTGCTTTTACTTCTCCTATAAACATTTTACTCTTGGTATACCATAATTAGATCTGTAGCTATTTATCTAGTTAATTGCTCAGATTTGAGAGAGCCAAATGGCTACAGTCTGGACCAGACCCCTATGTCAAGCCCCAAGGTGCCAAAAAGTCTGTAGACTTATGTCTCTAGATGTTTACATTTCAAGTGTGTAAACCCCAGACCTTGGAAACGTCTCTGGGCTGTAAAGGCTGGAGACGCCTCACGTTTATCTGATCCTGGAAAGAAGTAGCCATATTCCAGAATTTAGGATGTGAGCCCGTGATCCTGTTCATCCTGTCTAAAGGAGCAAAAGGTTTTGGTTTTAATTTTTTCTCATCTTTCAGGAGGACAGGGGATGCCATCTCTTTCCTGTAAATGAGTGGAGAAAATACATTGTTTTCTGTCCCTTGTCTATGGAATGTCTAACAACATGGTAAACATTTCCATTGGCTTTCTTCACACTGCTCCACGTGTAACGTCCGGGGTTAGGTGGGGGATGGGGCGATGTACTTGTTATTCACAGGAAATTAGTTCATAGTAAGCCCATCTCTGATCCAGAATACCTCGTGTGCACAGTGTACATTCAGGATAGAATTTAAGAAGATGAATATTTAAAACCCAACAGGTAGGTATAAGTCGGGATGATAGCAGTAAAGATAGGTGAAAATAATGGTTTGAATTTTATTATATATTATTTTCAAGGCAAGCATTCTTTTTATTTGTTTCAAGATTCAATATAAAAGATGTAGAAAGTTGGGCTAAACATTTGAGTGCTTTCCTGGAGGAAAAGGAAGAGCGAAAAAAATCTCCCAAAGCTGATAAAGAAGTCCATGTCATGGCTAGTAAACTTCGAAAAGTTCAGAAATCCATGGAGAAACAAAAGATAATGTAAGTATTTATCTAAACAAATTGGCTATTAAAGGATTAATATACTTCACAAGTCTCAGGAGGAAACAAAAATTGAACGTGGTCCACAAAAAATTCTAGTTATTTCTTGGCCTTATTTCCAAATTGAGTACATTTGGATGGGAGAATGGGAAAAAGATAAGTGACCATAATCATGTTAGGCTTGGGAGAGGCAGGACTACAGCCTACAAGCCTAGGTAGATTATGTAACATAAAAAAATATGTCAATTCATCCCTCAAAATAATCATATCTTGGACACATGTGAACTCGTAATGTGCTTCTAGTGCCTGAATAAATGTTGTCGAATGAGGAATGGTCACTGAGGAGGCTTATAGCTCCTACGCTGACTCTGGCTGGGCTCCTCAGGGAAATAACACAACAGGCAGAGGGAAGATAAATGCAGCGTAAGGGTCAGAAGGAAATGCTAGTTTGCTCTAGGACTTTGACAGATCTGTGTCAGGGCAGTTCTCAAAAAAGATTCCATTTTGAGGGAAGTATCTATGATTCATTTAAAAATATCTGTGGAACAGCTATTATCTGCCAGGCAATTCCTTAAGCTCTGGAGGTTAAAAAAGGAAACTATTTGGTCCTTGTTATAAAGGAAGCCACAATTTAGGAAGAGGAAAGATATGCAAAGACACAACAGCAGTTCATTATGATAATTCATCTATTGGATATTGAAAGTGTAGCAAGAGTGCAGAAAAGGGTCCCACGTTTAATTCAGAGAGGACATAGCCAAGTATGAGTACAGGCCTGTGGGGCAATCAGGAAGGAGGACCCTCAAAAGAGATGTTTCGGCTCCTGGAAAAGCATAGAGATGCAAGCACAAGTCATGTAAGTGCAGCCATGAATGTTGAGTTTTGCCATAGGGCAGGGGTAGGAAACGAGGCGGAAGAAGATAATGCAAAGAACAAAACATGTTTTCATACCAAGAATACCCAAAGATTATGGGGATAAGGTGGAGTAGGAAGTCCTGTATTGTCAGCAGTGACTTTAAGTGTCAATGGATTAAACTCTCCAGTCATAACTCAGTGACTGCATTATAGCTAAAAAAAATCATGACCCAACTAGATGCTGTCTGCAAGCGACTCGCTTTAAATTCAAAGATACAAGTAGGTTGAGAGTGAAAGGATGTATGAAAATATACCATGCAAGTAGTAACCCAAAGAGGGCCGGGGTACTAGTATCAGATAAAATGTACATTAAGTTAAAAACAGTTATGAAGGACAGAAGTGATCATTTTATACTGATAAATTGGTCAATTCAATATGCTGACTTAAAAATTATAAACATATGGACATGTAATAGCAGAGCCCCACAACATGTGATGCAAATAAAGACAGATTAGGAGGGAGAAATTGATGGTTCCACATTAATAATAGGGGGTTTTAATATACCACCTTCAATAATGCATGGAATTTCTAGTAGAAGATCAAGAAGGAAATATGACTGGAGTGATCTTCTATGCCAACTAGACGTACAGACATCTATAGAGCATTTCCCCAAAAGCAGAACACACATTCTTCTTGAGTGCAAATCGACCACTCTCCAGGATAGACCATATCCAATAAATTCAAAGATACTGCAGTCCTACAGTGTATGCTCTTTGACCACAGTGGACTCAGTAACAGAGGGTGAAACGAGAAATTCACAAGTATGTGGAAATTAGACAATGTACTCTTCAACCACCAATAGGTTAGAGAGGAAATCACAAGGTAAATTAAGAGATGTCTTAAGGAGAATGAAAATGAAAAGACAACATACCTAAACTTATAGCAGTGTTGAGAGGGAAACTTAGAGTAAATTTTTACTAAAAAAGTAGAAAGATTTTAAATTAGAGACAATTTCAAAACTGGAAGAACCAGAAAAAAGAAGAGCAAATTAAACCAAAAGTAAGGAGAAGGAAGGAAATAGCAAAGATTAGAGTGGACATACATGAAATAGAAAACAAAAAACAATACAATCAACAAAACCAAAAGTTGGTTCTTTGTAAAGATCAAATTGACAAACCTTTAGCTATCCTGACAAAGAAAAAAGAAGAAAGTACACAAATAACTAAATTCAGAAAAGGGAAGCATTACTACTGACCCTGCTGAAATAAAAAAGACTATGGGTAGTGGATTTGGCTCAAGCTATTGAGGTCCCAGGTTCAGTTCTTGGTGCCTCCAGAAAAAACAAAAGCAAACAACAAGCAAAATGAAAAAACCAACTCAGGGAAGCCGATGTGGCTCGGTGGTTGAGAGCTGGCTTCCCATATATGAGGTCCCAGGTTCAATCCCTGGATCCCAGTATCTAGGGAAAAAAAAGGAAGTTACTCTGAACAACTGTATGCCAATAAATTAGATAGCCTAGATGAAATGGGCAAATTCTTAGGAACACACCAGCTACCTACACTGACTCAAGAAGAAATCAAATATCTCAACAAACCAATAACAAGTAAAGTTATTGAATCAGTAACCAAAACCTTCCCAACTTAAGAAAAGCCCAAGACCAGCTGGATTCACAGAGAAATTTTAGAAAACATTCCAAAAAGTACTGCTCCCAACCCTGCTCAGACTCTTCCAAAAAATTGAAGAGAAGTGAATACTCCCAACTTAATTCTCTAAGGATATCACCGTCATACCAAAGCCAGGTAAAGATAGCACAAGAAAAGGAAATTACAGACCACTATCTTTTATGAATATAGATGCAAAAATCCTTAACAAACTACTAACAAACAAATACAACAGCACATTAAAGGAATTACGCACCATGATCAACAATGATTTATCCCTGGTATTCAAGGGTGGTTCAACATAAGGAAACCATTTAATATAATACAACACGTTAACAGAATGAAGGACAAAACTGCATGATCATCTCAATTGATGCTGAAAAGGCATTTTAAAAATCTGGCACTCTTCTTGATAAAAACACTCAGATAACCAGGAATAGAATGAAACTTCCTGAACATGATAAAGAGCATATATGAAAACCCCACAGCTAACATCCTGCTTAGTGGTGAAAGACTGAAAGCTTTCCTTCCAAGATCAGCAACAAGTCAGGGATGCCCACTGTCACCACTTATATTCACTCTAGTACTGGGAGTTCTAGCCACAGCAGTAGGAAGAAAAAGCAATAAAAATCACCCAAATTGGAAAGAAGTGACACCTTATTTGCAGATGACATGATCCTATATACAGAAAATCGATTACAATTTCCTGGAGCTAATAAATGAATTCAGTATAGTGCTGGGATACAAGATTAACAACACACATTCAGTAGTGATTCTCTACACTAGTAATGAGCAATCTGAAGAAGAAATCAAGAAAAAATTCCATTTACTATACAATTAATAGAATCAAATATCTAGGAATAAATTTATCCAACGATGTAAAGCACTTATATACAGAAAACTACAAAACATTGCTAAAATGAAAAACCTAAATAAATGGAAAGATGTTTCATGTTCATGGATTGGAAGACTAAATTTTGTTAAGTCATTCCTATTCAAAGTTATTTACAGATGCAATGCAATCCCAATAAAAATTCCAACCACCTTCTTTACAGAAATGCAAAAACCAGTTATCAAGTTTATATGGAAGGGTGAGGGGCTTCAAATAGCTAGAGCCATCTTGAAAAAGAAGAATGAAGCTGAATGACTCTTACTCCTCGATCTTAAAACTTATTACAAAGTCACAGTATTCAAAAGAGCATGGTACTTGCTCAGTGGCAATGCCCCAGGATGCGTTTATCAATTGCAATGAATGTGCCACACTAATGAATGATGTTGTTTATGTGGGAAGGTGTGAGAGGTGGGGGGGAGTGGGGCATATAGGAATCCCTATATTTTTTGTGTAATACTTATGTAATCTAACTATATTTTAAAAAATAAAAAAAATATTAAGTAAAATTTTTTTTGAAAAAGCATGGTACTGGCACAAGGACAGACATATAGACCAATCAATTTGAATTGAGAGCTCAGAAATCAACCCTCACATTTATGGCTAATTGATTTTTGACAAGTGGGCAAAGACCACTTAATTGGGAAAGAACAGCCTCTCCAATAAATGGTGCTAGAAAATCTTGATCTCCATTTAAAAAAGAAAGAAAGAGGAACTCTGCTTGACACTTATACAAAAATCAACTCAAAATGGGTCATACACCTAAACATGAGTCAGAAGTTTCAGACTTCTTGAAGAAAATGTAGGGAAGCAGCCTCAGGACTTTGTGTTAGGCAGTGGTTTCTTAGAGTTTACACTCTAAGCTCACGAAGCAACAGAAGAAATAAATAAATGGGGCATCATCAAAATTAAAAACTTTCGCACTTCAAAGGACTTTATCATGAAAGGAAAGTGACAACCTACACAATGGGAGAAAATATTTGGAAACCACATTTCTGAGAAAGGCTTAATATCCAGAATATATAAAGAAATCCTTGAACTCAGCAACAAAAAGACAAACAACCCAATTAAAAGATAAGCAAAAGACTTGAATAGCTATTTTTCCAAATAAGATATACAAATGGCCAGAAAACACATGTAAAGATGCCCAACATCATCAGCCATCATGGAAATACAAATCAAAACCACAATGAAATACCATTTAATAGTCAATAGAATGTTACTATTTTTAAAACACAGAAAATTACAAGTGCTCTAGAGAATGCGGAGAGAGAGGAGCATGTGCTCATAGCTGGTGGCCGTGTTTCGGTACAGCTGCTGTGGGAGGGCGGTTTGGCGTTTCTTCAGAAAGGTCAGTGTAGAATTACCCTGTGAGCTGACATCCAGCTTCTTGGCATATACCCGGAAGAATTGAAAGCAGGGATTTGAACAGATGTTTGCACATCGGTGTTCATAGTGGCCGAAAGGAAGCCGCCCGGTGTCCATCAGCCGATGAGCGTGTATACACAAGGTGGTACACACACGGTAGATTATCATTCGGTTGTAAAAAGGAATGAAGTTCTGATACGCGTTACAACACGGGTGAAACGTGAAGACGTCATTTTGAGTGAAATAAAGCAGACACTCTAAGACAAATATTTTGTTAATCTCACTGATATGACGTAATTGGAATAAGCAGAGTCATGGAGGCAGAGTCTAGCGAAGGGGTGGGTAGAGGGAGTAGGGAGTTAGGGCTTAAGCTCACACGGTTCCTATGGGGAACGATGGAAGGGTTTTGGTCGTGCATGGTGGAGATGGTAGTACAGCCTCGTGAACATAATTAACAGCACTGAAATACACGTGAATGCGGGTTAAACACATTAAAAACAGATTTTTGGTTGTGTATTTGGTAATAGACTAAAATTTAAAAAAAAACAACAACCCATGGAACTGCCCTAAAGAAACAGGGAACCTGAAGTTAAACCATGGACTGTAGTTAATATTACAGTCATAAAAATGTGTTTTTGTCAGTTGTAACAAATGAACCACACCACTGCAAGGTGTTAATAATAGAGTGGTATATGGGAATTTTGTATTTTATGCATGGCTGTTCCGTAAATGCACCACTTCTCTAATAAAAAATGTTAATGATATGAAAAAGAATAGCTAAGGAGTTTAGACTTCATCAGCTAATAACAAAGAAGGAAGACTAGTGAGCGTGGAGTAAGTCGGTCAGTGTGAAAGCTAGCAAGGTCCTACGTTTGCTAGCTGGGAGAGTGGTGTGCCTCAAGACTGGATTCACGGACAAGATCTCAGCAGTTGTTCAGGGCGAGGTATGAGGAGTGTCTAAACTAGGCAGTGACTAAAGATGGAGAGGACAATAGGGAGAGAATGAGTATTTTGGACATAGAATTGTCAGAATTAGACACTGGGAACAAGGAAGTGGAGTCACAAAAGCAAAGTCTTACCAATCATAAATTTTGTATTTCAAACCATTCTTGAACTCTTGTCTGCTCCCTTAAGTGACTGTGATGGTAAACCTTGTGAGAACTAAGAGTCATAGTTCACTTATGTGTTCAAGATATGATTGTTTACTTTACATAACCCACCTCCACTTGTAGCTCGTAGTCCAAACCCGTAAAGGAGACTGATCTATGCCACTCAGGGACATGCATGATCATGGTCACTTTCCTTTGCCCCATTTGTTTCATGGTCTGCACACCTTCAGGCCAGGCCTCTCCATAAGTATGGGGTTCTCCCCTGAGTCAAAGGTAATGTCAGTTGGAGGTGAGACTCATTAGTGGAAATCCAGGGCCACTCATCTCCTCGTATTTGTGGTTGTCTTATCACCGTTAAGAGAGAACCTGAAAAATCAAAGGTAGGCTCAGTGGCCTGGGTGTCTGTCAAGTGTGTTACGTTGAAGGTTGGTGGATGTTAGAGTCTGATGAGATGAGGCAGAGTCAAAGCCAGAGTTCATGGAGGGGAGTTGTTTTAGCTTCCAGGGTTTCTTAAAGCAAGACCACGAAATGGGAATGTATCCACTTATGGTGAGAGTCTGGAAAAATGTCCAAATCAAGGCATCATCAAAAGACCAGCTGCCTCTGCCACATGGCCAGGCACAGGTGGCATCTGCTGTCTCTCCCTTCTCTTCCAGGTTTTCCTTGATTTCAGCTTCCTGCTTCTGTGACTTTCTCTGCCTCTCTCTCTCTCTCTCTCTCTCTCCTCATTCTGTTTATGCCGGACTCCAGTAATAGGTTTGAGACCCATCCTGAATGAGGAGGGCCACACCTTAACTGAAGTAGCCTCATCACAAGATCCTCCTTGCAGTGGGCTCACACTCACAGGAATGGGTTAGATTTAAGAACATGTTTTTCTGGGTCCATACAGCTCCAAACCA
>PVKH010047853.1:0-10167 GCA_004027955.1 Chaetophractus vellerosus | reverse complement strand
CCCTGCCCGTGGCGGCTTTTGCCTGTCCGTGGCAGCTTTTTGCCCTGCCCACGGCGGCTCCGGCCCGCCCATGGCGGCTTGCCATTCTCAAGGCGGTCTGCCCGCTAGGAGAGGTCCCCGGGAACCGAACCCAGGGCCTCCCATGTGGTTTCCCAGCGAGCTCTTTATCCACTGAGCTATCTAGCCGGGCCCTACAACTCATATTGACAAGGAAAATACCAGAAGGAAAGGAGAGATAAACATGAAAATTTACTAATTTTCCAAAAGTTTTCAAGCAGCTTTTAGAGAGTTACCTGTATTATGTTAAAACGAAGACAAACATTTCATATTCCTCGCTATCATTTGTTGAAAATCTGCTAACTAAATATGGATATTCTCCCCAATAACCCAGTTATAAATCCAAGAACTCATCCTTTCAAATGGCTTCAATAATTACTGAGTGACTTTCAAGTCCATATCATGTCAGAATGTCTAGCTACCTAAATGATACCTACTTGCAAATGCTCCATCACGTTGAAGGTAGCATATCCACAATGAATCAATCTTTCTTATACTAGCTTTCATAGGGGGTAAAGTTTATGTCCTTAACACATTATGCACAGCCCTCTATCATCTGCAACAAATAAACACACAGGTTTTGCTTCTCATGGTCCTTCTCCTGCTGTTTCTTCTACCTATAATACCATCTGTAGAATAGTTCTTATATGATTCATTCCTATTCAAATTTCAAGGATTAGCCTAGATTTTGCCTTTTCTAGGAAGCTTTCTTAACTATGCCCTTAGTTGTGTTATTTGCCTCTCCCTTGTCCTGTCATATATTACTTGGTACTCACCTCTATCACTGCACTTTTACTACAAATAAATGTGTTTATTTGTCTGCCCTAAACTAGTCTCTTGGGGTCAAGAATGACATCTAGATTACCACAGTATTCCCAAGTAAATTGTAAATTCTGTATGTTGCTGACGTGACCATCCAAGCCAATATTTTTCATCAATAATATCACTATTCCTGTAGACAAATTTAGCTCTTTCAACACATTTTTTCCCTACGTCCAAACTCTCACAAAATGCAAAAATCTTTTTTTTCTTTTTTTCAAAACATTTTTTCTCCTCCATCTTATTGATTCACCATACTGCCACAAACGATGCAAGCAAGTCTTCACCATCTTCTACCTGCAAAAAGTACTGCAAAATTCTTCTGGCAGCTTTCACTGCCTCTCGTCTCTCCCCCACAAAGTTTAACTTGTATTCCTCCAACAGGTTCATCTCAATAAAGCATTATGACACTTCCCTAATCATTAATAAACCACAGAGTTCTGTTTCCCATCCCATCAATTTCCAGGTGCTTTGACTGAATCCACCTCACAGCTGTATTTTCCATTTTTCCCAAACACACTACCTCTAGTGCATTCATAAAGTCTTCTTCCTTGACCATATGCATACCACATGCATAATATATGCCTTCTTTCCTCTAATCTTATTCTGGGTCCACATTCTGAATGCCTTTTTCCTCTCTTATCAAAATCTGTTTTTATGCTTCTTGAGCCAGTATAAAGCCCACTCAGTACAAATAATTCCATAGTAAGGAATATCAATACTAAAAAGTAAGGTAACCTAGAGTCAAACAAATTTGCCAGGAATCATGTGGTTTCTGTCTCTGCAGGAGTATATAGTGATTTTTATGAAATTATTTTCAGGGAAGGACTAGTAAGCATGTTTATATAACAAACCCATAAAACCTTTCCCTAGCTAATCAAAGAAAACTTTAATGCAGTGCATTTTTTTTTTTTTGAGGAGAGGTATCTTTTTTGTCATATATGTTTGTGTTCTTGCTTTTCTCTACCATTTCCCTTTTAAAATATTTCTGCTCAAAATTAGAGACCTTCACACAATGTTGGTTTTAACAGCTCTGGAAACAATTCAAATTCAGAAACATTACAAGATATATATCTATATCTTTATATATCTATGTATATGTATCATGTATATGTATATGTATATGTATATCTACCCACCTTTACCTTGACTATGTAGTTTAACTAACTACTTTCCCAAATATTTGTGAGCTGTTTTGTTAGACTAACCTCTGTCAGAGGGTGACAAATGATGCTATAAAATCTCTTCAAATAAAGCCTATATTTGAACCATCATTTCACCACATCAACTCACACTGGTTATGTTACTCTGGAGGAATGATACAATTTCTAGCTGTTCTAAGAAATAGAGGGAAAACCTCTTTTAATGAATCCCCAAAGGAAATTGGAGTATTTATTACAGTATAAATAATTTTGGACTATGCTGAAATTTCTTTTTGGAGTCCATCACCTCCCTGGGGTTTCCTTTAGGCTGATTTTGAAACTTATGTCCAGTGAAAGCTTCTTAAAACCCTAATATTTCACTTCTACCAAAACAAGGAAATATAGTTCAGATAAGAATATATAAGGAAGAAAGGAAGAAAAGAAATGAAACAATTAGAGAAGCTAAAATAATCTTTCAGTAAGAATTAAAACAAGAGCTTTAGTTTATAAACAAGTTGATTCTGAACTATTTATTCAATCTGCAAATACTGTCTATGAAATGCTAGGAGCTCTATTCTGTAACTACATAAATTAATAGAAGGAAGATTTAGGGCCTGCTTTTTATGAACTTTGCTGCCCATAGTTCTTGGTTAAGTGTGCCTTGAATTTCATAAAAACAGGATGTAGATATTGGCAACACATGAGAATGCCTCTGCAGGCCACTTTGTGCTTTATTGGTTTATTTTCTCTATTGTGCACTTTGTTAAATTTTTCCTGATCAGGCTCAGATGCAAAACTCACTTTCATATCAATGAGAATACCCATTTACTGTAATTTTCAAACAATGTCAGTGAGTAAGTGTCATCATGGCACCATCATGGCTGTCTTACTGATGTTTATATCTGCAGTATTGAAATTAGTGCCTGGCATATAGTAGTTTATCAATAAATAACTGTTGAATGAATGAATGAATGAGTGAATGAGTGAAACAATCAATTGGTAAAAATCAACAATCATTGTTAGGACAGACTTTTAGACTGTATATCTCAACATCTGATCTAGTTTATTTACTTATTTCCTCATTAATTTTTGAATTGTTTTAGACCATTTTTATATTTATATTATTAATAGGATGGAACATTTGCTTGTTTAAAAATAATAAGTAGGGGGTTAAAAGAGATTCCAAGTCATGACCCACAATACAAGTTGTTTCAGTTTATTCAAATGTTAAATGGTAACAGTGGATAAGTTAGGCTTATCATAAAACTTTACTACTTCTGCTCCTACAATAATAACAACTAATAATAATAATGGGACTAATAATAGCAATGCTAAATCAACCACAATAGGGAAAGTTAATTAATGGTGCCTGTTTGCACTTCTGAGGTCAGATTAGAACAGGGGTTCTTAGCAAGGTGCCCATGAGCTTGAACTGAAATTCAAAAAAACATTATTCTTGTGGGGACATGTTTGTGCTGGTGTGATATATTTATTAAATAATACACAGTATAGCGTGGACTTAGTAAGGGGTCCATGTTTTTCACCTGACTGGCAAAGGGGTCTGTGTAACAAAAACATGTTAAGAACCCCTGGATTTGAAGATTAGATTCTTTTTTGAATCCGATAACGAGATAAGTATTTTGGAATGTAAGGTTAAAGTATTTACCTCTTCTCTCAATCTTATCTGTAGAACCATAACCAAAGAATGAACTATTGAAGGAGATATTTGCTTCCTCTCTAATAAGTACTGAGATGAGGCATCCCTGTTATTTTTTCCCCCTTGTCTGGATTTTAGTTTCCCACTCTTACAGCTGAGCTGTTTAGCCCTTCTGTTCCTATAGCTAGCAGGCAATTGGAAACTCCTTATTTTTCCCTAGGAGAGGTAGAGATTCACAATATAAAGTCAGCATTGCCCTAAAAATCACCAACATCTGTTGCAGTCATAAGTAACTTGCCTTTAGAGTCTCCCCAGAACATCTCAGAGAGATCTGCCTACTCCTACTGCTTTAGGCAGAAAAATAAAAGAAATTTATTGCGAGAGGGATGTAATGGTCTAAGGAACCAGAATATAGTCGAGTAAAGAGGCATAAAGTTTTCAGTACCATATGACACAGGTATTGATTCTGATTAAATAAGAAGTATTGGGCCATTTGCCCATTTTCCCATTACGTGTAAGTTCTGTTTTCTCTGAATGCCCTAGTATAAAAGGAGGATAAGAAAAGAAAGGTTAAGTTCCAAAAGGTTATCTTCTACATCTAAATGCTATGTACATTTTACTGGCTTTCCAAGTTCTTAAATCAAACTATATGAAGTCTTCAGTTCATGTTGGCCTTGTACATTTTTCTTTTCTATAACATAGACCCTCCGAGCCACAGGAGTTATAAAGTCTCATTTTACCAGAAACTTACAGATATTCAACTGGCCAGACAGCAAAATTTAATCCTCAGAAGAATCATGCTGAGTCTTAGTCCCCAGCAGAGGGACTTGCTTCTACCCTTCTTGTTATTACCAGGCAGCCTGAGTTAGGATGACTTTACTGTTATTGAATGCCATCTATAAACCAACCAGTCCTGAATCCTCATTCTTCAAAGCCTAAGGTACACAGGTGCTTGAAATCCAGGTTTTCTAAGCATAAAGAATGAGCATGAAACAAGAATTCACAGTTCTTTTTAAGGTATTTTAATCAGTGTTTTATTAAAAAGCAGAGATATACAGAAAGACTGATATTTTGGGCACCTATCCAAATAAATGAGTTTTTTAAAAAGGTAATCTGGATATGGTTTATACTCATTACTAATGCCCATTGGCAAGGCTCAAAAGGGGACCTTGCTTGCGAAGAATAAAGTTCTCCTTCCACTGTCCTCCTCGCAGCCATTGGTAAGGAGTGAAAGCCCCAGAACTCTGGGTGCTCCTGGCACTCACCCCACTGCCCAACACTCACAGCCTGAGATCAACTGTCTAACCTAATTATGGCCTCAAGAAGCCTTGGATGACAGGTCATTCTAATCCCCTATAGCACTGTACATCCACTTTCCCAATTCTGATTCCCACCCAGAGTGTCTTTTGGAACTCAAAATCAGTCCTAAGAAAAATCTCCTACCTCATTACCACAACTTTCAATGTCCCCTTGACCTTGATCTCACTGAAATCTGCCTACAGAAGTAGTTCCTACTCCTCACTCAATTTCTCAGAGAGATGTTTGTTTTTTTGTTTGCTTTTTCCACTCCCGTAGATCCTGGTTTTATTGGTCTGGAAAGGGCCCAGCAGCAGTACACCTTTTAAAGTTTCTGAGGAAATTTTAGTGGGCAATTAGCGTTGGGAACCTCTGCTGAGTCTAATGGAAGCCTCCCTCTCCTCTGAGGACACAGATCTCCCTTTCAAAACAGGGCTATTTCCTCTCTTACACCTAGATCTGGAGGTGGGTGAATTTGGGTCCTCTCTGCTCTTCATTGTCGTTTATTGTCTACTCCCCTTCCCTTTGTCCCAATGCTGCCCCTCCTCAGTTTTGAATGTCTTGTCCTCACACTTCACAGCTTCACCACTCATTATGCCTCTTTGTAGAATCCTCTACAGACCCTCTAGTCCCACTCATTTTTGTCAGAATTTTGCTTCTTGGCTCATCATCACTCTCTCCAACACAACTACTACAGATGATATCCTAATACGGGGTCTCTCAATTCCTTGACCTTTTCTCTACCAATGACCTTTTCCTGAGTGCTGCCTCAGCCCCTTGGCCATATCCCAGACAAGTTTGTGTATACACCGAATCTTTTTCTGGTGGAAACATTCTCTTTTCAGGGAGGTGTCATCCTCCTTATTTATATAGCACTGTTTTCCTTTTTTTCCACCAAAAAGCAAATAGTGGAGAAAAAAATTCTGAGAGAGTGAATTAAGGCTACAGACATTTCTGGACTAGAGTCTAAGCCATATTCTGATGCTGTTACCTCAGGGCATTAGGATTTTTTTACATATTGAATGATTCTTTGATTCTTGATATAACTAAATGTTTTGCCATGAATTAGATTGTTGTTACTGTTAAATAAAGAATTAGATTACCATCAAATTTATTATAAGGGGATTTGACCCATTGGCCCTATATCAACATACCACAAGGAAAGGTCTCTTTAGGCAATTCGTTACTTTTCCAATTAAAATAAATGTGTTTCAATCATACAGGAAAAGGAAAAATGACTTTAGTAATTGCATTTTGCATATCTATAACAACTTTCATCTTAAAAGCTCAAAGCACTAATTTAATTAAACCTCCAAAATAGTCCTGTGAAGTAGGTGTTATTATTTCTATTTGACAAAGGCATGAGTGAAGTCACAGAAAATTAGCTCACTTGCCTGTGGTTACACAGTGAGTTAGTAGGGGAAGTAAGAATAAATCCTGAACTCTCAGACAAATTGTCCTTTAGAGCCTGGATCAAGAGTCTCTCAGCATCTGCACTTTTCATTCAAAGTCTCACCAGCTTGACTCTTGGTTGTTGTGGAAGAATTAGGATTTTAATTTGTCATGAACTGGGGGAATCTAAGGAACATACTATTCAAAAATGCTTTTGGTTTTCATTGTTGTATCTCACTTTATGCATTCTAGCATTTATTTTGGGACTATTCTAGAGGTATTTTTCCCCTTTTTACTCAAACCCCTTTTGCCACCATATCCCCCGCCTTTTTTTATGCTTAAATGGCCTAATCCCATAATGCAAGACTGTTTGCTTTTAATTAAGGAATGTGTGTCAAAGTTTCATGGAAAATTTTAAGAATAGCAACCTAATCTTTTCTTAATGAAATGGAGCTGATGGCTGCTCTGTTTGCATTAGTCACCAAGTATGCCATACAGGAATTTAAAGGCGTGTGTTGAGAAAACAAAGTTAAAATATCCCAGGAAGTATTCATTATACAAGGGATGAAGGTATTTTCAAGGGTAAAATGTCCATCATTATCTTAAATTACCGTATTGAATCCTCCTATCTTTGCTACAAGACAATTTCTAGCGCAGCTTACTAACCCTTCAACCAAGGGGTTTGGAAGCTCCCTCAAAAAAATATTCCACTTAGAAAAAGTAACTTCCAGTCTTAGCTAATCACTTAATATCCTATAGATGTTGAGACCAATAAGGTCAATTGGATAGACTCAAGATATTGTATATTTTACCATTAAGTAATTTCTGTCTTACTCAATGAAGAGAAGAAAATAGCTTTGTCAAGGAACCAACAAGCTCATCCCTCTTCAGGAAGGACAAATTTAACATTCCAAAAATAAATGTCTTTAAAATTGAGGAAATACTTTATTTCCTTAGAAGGAGGCAAGTTTTCTGGTTCACTGCTAGTATCAGTTCAGTTAGACTTGTCGAAAGTCTGCTTGTTTCCGAGTAAATTCAAAACATAGCTCCATTTTAAGTTTCAAAATGAGATAATATGGGGTAGAACTTTCATTTACATTCAAAATCAAGAGATCTGAAATTTAGTCTAAGCTTTGACATTCCATGATACCATATAATCTCAATAACTACATTTAACCTCTTTCCCCTCCAGCTTCTTCAACTTTTATTATCACTTCCAGATTCATACATACCTATGACAAAAAGATTATGAGAACTTCAATACTTAAGGAATAGTAGTAAATTACCTTCAGGATTACTACATCTCTCCTTTACTCATCAGCAAGTGACCATATATTTCAAATACAGCGAACCACTTAGATCTACACAGAAGGATAGATATAGGGAATATGTCTGAGTAGCCTTAGTTAGACCTGGAAAATATAGAAAACAAGGAACTCCTTAGAAATCACCATATAAAATGTATTTTTATGTATTTTTGTATAGTTTTGAAAAGCAGTTTCTTATTTCTACTGCTTAAGCCAACCAATGCTAATAGACTTTATGGCTTTGAATCACTCACATAATTTAAAGTCAAAGGACATTTATGAGGTATTCCTCTGTAAAAACAGTTGCTTATTTATACTATATTTTCTATTCTTTTTTGTCTGTGCTCATATTATTTTGTACATACCCTCATTACAGCAAGTTTCACATTGTATTATTTATATTTGTTATGTGTAAGTTGATCTTCCTCATAGCTTATAAGCTTCTTAAAAACAAGTCTTCGTTTACATGTGTTTCCCAGGATTTGGCATAGTGCTTAGGACATGGTGTAACTCAAAATGTTTGTTTAAACATGTAGAAAATTCCCCCCAAATTTCAAATAATAATTTGATTTCCCCAGTTGTTTAAGTCTCTTCTTGTTTTTGGAACTACATGGAAAAATGAGGAGTGGATTATAAAGCACTCAAATTACCATTTCTGCTTTTAGTAACATTTTAGCCCTTTCGAACACCATATAATTCAGATTAGCCACTCCTAAAATTAAGGATCTCTATGGATTATTTGTAAAGTGTCTAGGTTTATAAATTAGAATATGACTATATAATATGACACTTTAAAAAGAGTAGCACATGTGAGGGTCTAGAATTCTGAGAGTTTGAGAAATGAATTATCAATGACCTGTGGAAATGTTATGAACACATTATTTCTGACACTTTATCTGTTACAAGAGGAAGTTTTTATCTCCCTTTTCCAGTCAAATGAATAGCAGAAAGCAAGAAAACAGTGTAAGTCAGAGATGGGCCATCCTAAAATTAATGAGAACCAATACCATGCCACAGAGAATCAAATTTCTGCTCCTTTGCTGATAATACAAAATATCCAGGCATACACTATATCTTTACCCTTGACTTAGTGTTGGTATGGTAGAATAATCTGATTATTTTCCCAATAAAGTAGGCCACACCAGTGGAATAGTCTTAGATTGTACCTAAAAGGAAATTTTCTTAAATTCTTTAGGTTAAACATTGCTTTAGACTTTTAAAAAGACTTCTCACACATAAATACTTTGATTGTAGGTAGTCTAAAGCCACAGTTTACACCTGAGGAAAATGAGGCTCTTACAGATTCTATTAGTGGCCTAAGCCACTGGTTCACAGAGCATGGGCCCCAGTCTTGCAGTTTCTGCATCACTGTTATAAAGGCAAATTTTTGTGTCCTCACCCCAGAACTACTGATTCAGAAATTATGGGATAGAGTCAAATAATCTGTGTTTTCATAAGTCTTCCATGTCACTCAATTCCAGCTAATGTCTGAGAACCACTGTCCTAAGCTCGTAAAGTTAGTTGATAAAGACTTGGTTTCAATTGGTTGAGTACTTTCATTGCTTTAAGTTCCTTGATTTTGCCCTTGATACAATAAATGATTGTTTGTTGATGATATTAATAACATTGGAAATAACGATGAAATTCCTTTCAAACTCTATCAAAGTCTAATATCATACCTAAAATATATCTTGGATGCCCTTATATTTTCTGTAATGCACATAAGGAGATCTAATGTAGAATCAAGAGTTATCTTGATTTTCCTAAATTCTTCATATAAATCATTCTCATGAATTCATTTTCATGGTGTCCTCTAACTCTCTACAGCTCCTTATTCCATTGCTGTTACATTTTATCTCTTTCTCTCTGGCCTCTTTTTATTAGTCTTGATGATTGCTTACACCTGCTCTAGCCCAGCTTATCTTTTTGAATGAATTTTAATGCCAAGTTGTTTAGATAGAATTTGAAACTGCAACAGAGATTTATAGTTCAGGGATCATCATCTGGAGAAGGACCTAATTTATTTTCACAGTTATGTAAAATTTAGATCTCTTGTGTGTGTAAAACCGCCTGGAAGCAGCAGCAATTGTATTTCACAGGCTGGTCGGCAGGAATGATTTAAACCAGACTCTAGATAGCAGGCACTCTTTTTCTCACCCCTACCCGGAAAATCTGAATATTTTTCTCTCAAAGAGAAAGTCAAGTAAATTAAATTAGACCATTGCAAATAGAAACAAAATTAGAATGCCCTCCCACATTTGAAAGCTGTGTCCATTGCCAGGAAAATGTAACCGACTCCTTCCATCTCTCTCAGTAAGACAGACGCTCTGTTGCTCTAGAATATGAGTAGAATAATCAGCATGTCCCCTTTGGGAGTATTACTGATCCCCAGAAACTATCACTGTGGCCATTTTCTTTTCTTTCCAAAATTGGCCCAGAGAACAAAAACACTACTGAAGAGTTGCTGTGTGGTCATTAGTCCAGCAAACCCAAATGA
>PVKH010047852.1:0-10158 GCA_004027955.1 Chaetophractus vellerosus | reverse complement strand
TGGAGCCACTAACTCCAGCCAAGGAATAACTCCCTAGGCAGCTTGAGCTAACAGTGGGGAATGGTCTCTGGCCTCGGTGGCGTGGGGTGCTCTACTTACTAATGTTCACTGCTGATTGGTAGTTTTTCCAAGGATTTTGCAGGATGCTTTTCTGATCTCCTGAGGCCCTAACAGGTGATTTAGACAGCTCTGGCTGATTAATCACTGCACTGTAGGACAAGCTGACTCTTGGAGCGCTTTACTCTGCTGCCATCTTGCCTCCTTTCCCATGACAAAGTCTTTTGAAGAACAAAAGTGTTCAATTTTGAGGAGGTCCCATTTATCCATTTTTTTAAATTTCATTGATCATGCTTTCAGTGTAAGGTTTAAGAAACTACCAACTACCACATGAATTTGAAGGTGTTTTCCTTCAATTTCTTCTAGAAATTCAATGGTTGTAGCTTTTATATTTAGGTCCTTGATCCATTTCGAGTTAATTTTTTGTATTAGGTATGAGATAGCAGTCCTTTTTCTTTCTCTTGGCTATGGATATCCAGTTCTCCCAGCACCATTTGTTGAATAGGCTGTTTTGGCCCAGCTGGTTGGGCTTGACAGCCTTGTAAAAAATAACTTGACCATACATATGAGAGTCTATTTCTGAGTTCTCAGTTCAGTTCCTTTGTTCAATATGTCAATCTTTACGCAAGTACCATGCTGTTTTTACCACCATAATTAAGTAAGATGCTTTAAAGTCAGGAAATGAGAGTCTTCCAACTTTGTTCTCTAAGACAGTTTTTACTATCCAGGGCCCCTTAGTAGTCAAAATGATTTTGATAATTGGCTTTTCCAATTCTACAAAAAAAAAAAAAAGGCTGTTGGAATTTTTATTGAAATTGCATTGAATCTACACATCAGCTTGGGTAGAAATGACACATATTATTTTTTCTTCCAATCCATGAATGTGGAATGTACTTCAATTTATTTAGGTATTCTTCAGTTTCTTTCAGGATAGTTTTGTGGTTTTCTGAATTCAAGTCCTTTATGTCCTTGGTTAAATTTATTCCTAAATATTTGATTATTTTAGTAACTATTATAAATGGAATTTTTTACTTCCTCCTCAGATTGCTCATCAGTAGTGTATAGAAACGCTGTTTTGTGTTTTTTTTTGCATATTGTTCTTGTATCCTGCCACTTTGCTGAACTTGTCTATTAGTTCTAGTAACTTTGCTGTGGATTTTTCAGGGTTTTCTAGATATAGGATCATATCAATAACGAATAGTGAATGTTTTACTTCTTACACCCTATTTGGGTGGCTTTTATCTCTTTATCTTGACTAATTGCTCCAACTAGAACTTCTAGCACAATAATGAATAACAGTGGTGACAGTCAGCATCCTTGTCTTTTTCCATATCTCAGTGGGAAAGCTTTCAATCTATCATCGAGTACAGTACTAGCTATGGGTTTTCACATTTATCATGTTGAGAACGCTTCTATTCCAATAGTTTGGACTGTTTTTATCAAGAAAGGATGCTGTATTTTGTCAAATGCCTTTTCTGCATCAATCAAGAGGATCATGTGACTTTTATTCCTTAAATTTATTAGTATGGTTTATTACACAAGTTGATTTTCTTGTGTTGAAACACCCTTGCATAACTGGGATAAAACCCACTTGATTGTGGTGTGTAATTATTTCAACACGCTTTTGTATTCAGTTTACAAGACTTTTGTTGAGATTTTTGCATGTAAATTCAATAGAGATATTTATCTGTAATTTTCTTTTTTCCAACAAACCTCTATCTGGTTTTGGTATTAGGGTGATGTTGGCTCCATAGAATGAGTTTTGTTGTGTTACCTACTGTTCAATAGTTTGGAAAAGCTTGAACAAGATTAGTATTAGATCATCTTTGAATGATTAGCAGAATTCATCTGTGAGCCATCTGGTCCTGGGCTTTTCATCTTTGGGAAGTTTTCCATCACTCCAAACAGAAATTCTGTACCAATTAAATGTTAAACCCTCATTCCCACTCTCCCAGCTTTTGCTCTGCCCCTGGTAACCCAAATCTAATTTCTGACTCTATGAGTTTTGCATATTCTTATTGGTTCATATAAGTGAGATCTTTCAACATTTGTCCATTTTTTCTGGCTTATTTCACTCCATATATTATCTTCAGAGTTCATCCAAGTTGCAGTATGGATCAGAACTGCATTCCTTTTTATGAATGAATAATATTTCAATGTATATATGTACCACATTTTATTTATCCATTCTTTCGTTGATGGACAATTGGTTTGCTTCCACCTTTTGGCAGTTGTGATTAATTCTGAAAGCTTTTCCCCCAAGTTCAGCATCAAGACATAAATGTCCTCTCTCAACATTTCTATCCAACAATGTACCCCAGTATAAAAATCTCAACAAAATACTTGTTAACTGAATACAAAAGCTTTATATATATGCACACACCTAGAGGCATGGGGACAGGAAAGGATTGAGGGCTAATGTTGAATTTCATTGAGTAGTTATTTTTCAACCACATTTCAAAAGCAATCCCTTCTTCATGAGGCGGTTTATGGCCCCTCTTACATACATCTCTTTAGAGGTTAAAAGCCAAGCAAAAGCAACATTGATATCTTGCGCAAAAGCAATTTAAGAAGAGTAGCAATATCAATATTCTAAGCATTTTTTATTTTGGTACAAATTAGTAGTAGCTTCTGTGGAATTCTGCAAAGAAAAAATTAACCAAGAATTTTTTTTAAAGAAAAATTATACCAAGAATATAATGTATTGTCTGCCCTTGGGCTAATAATAATCTTTATCCTTCTCCCATATGGCTCCAAATTAGCCCTTATTTAATTCAGTCATATATCATCAGTATTATGTAAGAGAATCCAACCAATGATAAAGTACCTGTAGAGTGAACAGTCTAACTTTTTCATTTAATTTTTAAACTGGTTTCTTTTAGTTTTTTTTCCTTAGGTAATAGAGAAGAAAATACCAATATGCAGATTAGTATCATTTTTTTAAAGTTGTTTAGCTTCTTCCACAAAAGTGTTTCCTTTTATCCTTCTATACATTTCACTAAAACAAATTCTGTGGGGAAAAAGACACTTCAAATTATTTTTTTTAATTAAACATAAAAGTAACAATCATGTCCAAGAAGAAAACCAAAAGTGTTTCCTTTGGTTTGAAAGAATTTTTGCTTTCTCTATGATTCAAGGGTGGTAACTCATATAGTAAAAGTTATCAGATACAAACCAACAAGGATGGAATACAAGATGCCTGGCTGATCTGATGGTGGCTGGATATTTCGGTCCTGATCAATGGCTTGGATTGGTGGGGTAACAATGATGGGGTTTAGTTCTTCCTGGAAAAAAAAAATCAGAGAGTTTAGTTCAGTTTAGTAATGATAACTTATGGAGCATGGAGAGTAAGATATGACAAGTTTGGGTAGCAAGATAACATCTGTTCCTGAGTAGCTAAATTCAGGTTTCAAGATTTGAAATCTAACACATTATAATTGTAAATATTGACTTTGAAGAGGGAGCAAGTTGTATTTAAAGTCACAATGAAAAGACAAAGGAATTGCATTCAAGGAATGTTATATCAGGAATTGCTTCTTTTTAAAAAAAGCAAGGAAAAAAGACAATTTATTTTAATCTTTCCTAGGGAATATCAAAAGAAACACAAGGCAATCAAACACTACATGAAATCAAGTTTTTCTCTTTGGTTTTAGTTAAGAATTATAAGAAGACGTATATTCTTTTCTTTCTAACCCATTCTTAAAAAGATTCATAGAAATTATATTAAAATAAAACTTTTAAATGATGCATTAATTCAATATAAATTAAAGTCACAGCTTTGCAAATTACATGTAATTTAAAATTAATTGCATATTATGGCGTTTGTGAATTTAATTTGTGATGATCCGCAAAAAGATTACATTTAAAAATTATAACCGATTTCTAAATGTTTTTATATAAAAATATAAATACAATAGACTGATGTGTTTTCCATTTTGATACCCAGTGGTATCATTTTCAGCTATTAGGAATGGCAAATTTTTTTCTTTAAAGAACCACAAAGTAAATATACTTAGAGTTTCCTTGCCATAAGGCATCTGTTGCAGTTACTGAACTCTGACACTGCAGTACAAAAGCAGCCATAAACAATACATAAACAGTGGACATGAATATGTTGCAAATAAAACTTTATTTACTAAACTAGGTGGTCAGTGGGATTTGGCCTTAGGGATGAGAGATGTAGTTAGCTGATCCATGGGATAGATTGTGATAGCTATGCCTAAAAAAGTATAATCTGCACAGTTTTATATTTATATTAACTAAAGATAATAATGATCAATAATTTGGAAATCATATTCATCTTAGGGGCTCTGTTGAGTTCACTTTGCTAGTGGTCTAAATGTATTTAGTATTTCCAAAAAATTAAAGAGCTATTGGGAGGAACAACTTACTGAGATAACACTAATATTTTGTTGCCATCTTTAAATGTGGATTAAGAACCATGAGGATATCAAATTAATATTAAAATTACTACATTAAATCCAGATAGCTACTGTTCCTCTCACACAATGCAATATACCCTCCAAACAACACTCCTCTCTCTCTCTCTCACATTCCCAATAGTCAGCTTATTTCCTCTGTAATACTTGTATTTCTTACTAAACTGAAAAAAAAAATCCGAGGCTCTTTGAAGTACATATGTTTGATCATGGGAGTTCAGAGTCAACCAGCTCTTCTGAGTCATTTCTCAAAGGTATCTAACCATATCAACCAAAGTCAGCTTATAGCTAAGCTACATTAGTCCTGGTTCCACTAATGAAATTACTTAGCAGCTCAGTAGAAATGTGTAGCCATTTAGCTTATCTAGCTAAGCTACATTAGTCCTGGTTCCACTAATGAAATTAGTGTGAGCTTTGTCAAAAGTATCACTCAGTCACTGTGAAGGCATTTCAAATCTGCAGCTTTTCTTCAGTTGTGGTCTGCTTCCCATGGTCAATGGGACACACCAAGGGATCCAAAACAGACTCCAGCTTCTTTGAATAACTTACTTCCTTCAGCAGATGTTTTTAAATTGTATCTGAGCTCTTCTGTCGGTATGTTAAATGCTAATTGACCAGGATATTTGAGGGTGTCTCTCTTTGACATTGATGCAAGAGTATTACAGTATTGCTGTTAACTATAATCCATATGTTACATTAATTATATTTTCCCCATGCTTCTCCACATTCCCACCACCTTGCAATAGTGACATTCATTCATTCTAGTTCACAGAAGAACCACAACTCTCATCTGCATCTGGGTTCACTGTTTTATTCAGTTCCTAGATTATTCTCTAGCTTTCTTTCAATTGACATTTATATCCCTAGACTACCTGTAGAGCCACAAATCCATTTATAAACCAGCTGCTACTCACTATGGGTTACCATCAACTCTATCCATTTCCACCCATTTAAAGTCAAGTTCATTAAAACAGCCCTCTTCTTATCTCCTAATAACATATACTCTAGGTTTTTAACTCCATGAGTTAATTCTTTGCATTTAGTTCCTATTAGTGAGACCATGCAATATTTGTCTTTTTGTGTCTGTCATTTCATTTAGCATAATGTCTTTCAAGATTCATCCATGTTACCATATGTGTCCCAATTTCATTTCTTTTTACTGCAGCATAGCATTCCATCATATGTATATACCACAACTTGTTTATCCATTCATTGGTTAATGTACGCTTGGGATGTTTCCATCTTTTGGCAATTGTGAATAATGCAGTATGAACATCAGTGAACACATGTCTGTTTTTGTCAGTTTTCAGTTCTTCTGGATATATTCCTAGTAGAGGAATTTCTGGATCATATGGCAGTTCTATATTTAACTTCTTGAAGAACTGCACAACTGTCTTCCACAGAGACTGCACAACAACAATCCCAACAACAGTGAGGAAATATTCCTATTTCTCCACATTGTCTCCAGCACTTATTGTTTCCTTTTTAAAAAAATAATGGCCATTCTATGTGGTGTGAGATGATAATTCATTATCATTTTGATTTATCAAATAGATAGTGCTATTGAACAGTTTTTCAGGTGGTTTTGGACATTTGTATTTCTTCTTTGGAGAAATGTCTAAATCTTTTGCCCCCCCTTTTTAAAACTGGATTGCTTTCTTTTAATTGTTAAGTTGTATGATTACTTTATATAGATTGGAAATCAAATATCAGATATGTAGTTTCCAAATATTTTCTCCCATTGAATAGGCTGCGTTTTCACATTCTTTTCTAAATGCTTTGAATCACAAAAGTGTTTCAGTTTGAGGAGTTCCCATTTATCCATGTTTTCTTTCATTGCTGGTGAATGTTTTAAGAATGTACCACCTACTACCAGGTCTTGAAGATATTTTCCTGCATTTTCTCCTTTATATTTATAGCTTTTATATTTAGGTCTTGATCCATTTTGAGTTAATTTTTGTATAAGGTATGAGATAGCGGTCCTCTTTCTTTCTTTTGGGTATGGATATCCAGTTCTCCCAGCACCATTTTTTGAATAGACTATTCTGCCACAGCTGGGTGAATTTGGTAGGCTTGCCAAAAATCACTTGACCATAGATGTGAGGGTCTGATTCTGATCCATCAATTTGGTTCCATTTGTCTATGTGTCTATCTTTATGACTGTGCCATGCGTTTTTATCGCTGTAGCTAGGTAATATGATTTAAAGTATGGAAGTGCTCTAGAGTCCTCCAACTTTGTTTTTCCATTTTTAAGATGTTTCTGGCTATTCAGTGCCCCTTACCCTTGCAAATACATTTGATAATTGAGTTTTCAATTTGTTTAAAATATCCTGGTGGAATTTTTATTGGGATTGCATTGAATCTCTATATCAATTTGGGGAGAATTAATATCTTAATGATATTTAGTCTTTCTTCTATTCCATGAGCGTGAAATGTTCTTCCAATTATTTAGATCTTCTTTTAGCAGTGCATTGTAGCTTTCTGAATACAAGTGTTTAAATCCTTGGTTAAGTTTATTCCTAAATATTTTATTCTTTTAGTCACTACTGTAAGTGGAATTTTTTTCCTGACTTCCTTCTCATATTGTGCATTACTAGTATATAGAAACACCAATGATTTTTGTATGTTGATATTGTATCCTGACACTCTACTGAAATCATTTATTAGCTCTAGTAGCTTTGTTGTAGTTTTGGGGGACTTTCTAGGTATGGGATCATATCATCTGAGAATAGTGAAAATTTTCCTTCTTCCTTTCTCATTTGGATGCCTTTATTTCTTTTTCTTGTCTGATAGCTCCAAATAGAACCTCTAGTACCATATTGAACAACAGTGGTGGCAGGTGGACATCCTTGTCTTGTTCCTGATCTCAATGGGAAAGCTTTCAGTCTTTCGCTATTGAGTACAATGTTAGCTGTGGATTTTTCATATATGCTTTTATCACACTGAGAAAGTTTCCTTCAATTTCTATCTTTTGTAATATTTTTATCAAGAAAGGATGCTGTATTTGGCAAATGCCAGTCTGCATCAATCAATAGGATCATGTGATTTTTCTTCAATTATTAATGTAGTGTAATACACTGATTGATTTTCTTGTGTTGAACCACCCTTGCATGCCTTGTATAAAACCCACTTGTTCATGATGAATAATTCTTTTATTGTATTGTTGGATTTGATTAAAACATATTTTGTTGAGGATTTGTGCATCCGTATTCATTAGGGAAATGGGTTTGTAATTTTCTTTGCATTATCTTTATATGGCTTTGATATTAGAGTGATATTGGCTTCATAGAATTAGATTGATAATAATCCTTCTTTTTCAATTTTTTGAAGAGCTTGAGCAAGACTGGTTTTAATTCTTCATTGAATGCTTGGTAGAATGCACCTGTGAAACCATCTGGTCCTGGGATTTACATCTTGAGGAGTTGTTTGATGACTTTTTCAAACTCTTTACTTATGATCGGTTTGTTGAGATCTTCTGTTTCTTCTAGGGTTAGTGTAGGTTGTTCATACATTCCTAGGAATTTTTCCATTTCATCTAAATTGTCTAGTTTGTTGGCATACAGTTGTTCATAGTATCCTCTTATGATCTCTTTTATTTTGGGGGGTCAGTAGTAATGTTTCCATTTTATTTATTTATTTATTTTAAATAATCAAAGATGTTTATTAAAACTAAAAGGTATTACACTTAATTTTACTTCAATTTAACAACTAAATATTGTTACTTTTTCAAGAAATAGAAACTGAAATGAAATTAAGGGGCTAGCTGAACTTCATAGAAATATTTCTTAAAAATCTACATTCATTCCTAAAGGATCATTGCAGTATTCTTTCTTTCTTTCTTTCTTTCTTTTTATCTTATTTTTCTACCATTTTAATTTTTATTTTATTTGCATCCTCTTTCTTTTTTAATTTGTCAGTGTAGCTAAGGATTTCTCAATTTTGTTAATCTTTTAAAGAACCAACTTTTGGTTTTGTTATTTCTCTCTACTAATATTCTACTCAATTTCAATTACTCCTGCTCTGATCTTTGTTATTTCATTTCTTCTGTTTGCTTTAAGAATAGTCCCATGGATTAGTTAAGACTGTTTTGTTTAATATCCATATATTTGTGAATTTTCTCTTTTCCTGCCTCTTGTTGATTTCCAAATTTATTCCATTAGCCTCAGAGAAAATACATTGCATAATTTAGATCTTGTTGATTTTATTGAGATCTTCTTTGCAACACCTTGCTGTTCTGGGGTGCAGTGTTCTGTATATGTTATTTGGTTTAGTCCATTAATCATATTATTTAAGCTCTCTGGTTCTATATTGATCCTCTGCCCAGGTGTTCTATCCTTTGCTGATAGTGTTATATTGAAGTCTCCAACTAATATTGTAGAGATATCTCTTTCTTTAGATTTTCACTTTCAATCTATTGGTATCTTTGGGTCTAAGTGAGTCTCTTGTACACAGCATATAGATGGCTCATATATTCTTATCCATTCCTCCAGTCTGTGTCTTTTGATTGGGAGTTTAATACATTAACATTCAATGTTATTACTGTAAAAGTAGTTCCTCACCCATTTTAACCTATGAGTTTTATCTTTCATTTTTTATTTTCACCACTATTTTTACACTTTTAGCTACTTTTACTGATATAATCTTCATTTCTAGACTCTCTTTCAAGCCCCTCTCTTCTGTCTTTTCTTTTCAGGCTGTAGAACTCCCTTTATAATTTCCTGCAAAGCTAGTCTCTTGGTGACAAACTCTTTCAGTTTCTGTTTTTCTGTGAATATTCTGAACTTGCCCTCATTTTTGAAAGACAACCTTGCCAGATATAAGATTCTTGGCTGCAGTCTCCTTCTTACAGTATCTTAAAAATATCATACCATGCCTTCTTGCCTCCATGGGTTCTGATTAGAAATTGGCAATTAATCTTATTCAGTATCCCTTGTATATGATGCATCACTTTTCTATTGCTGCTTTCAGAATTCAGTCTTTGTCATTTGACATTCTGATTAATGTGTCTTGGAGTTGGTCTATTCACATTTATTCAGATGGAGTATGTTGTTCTTCTTGGAAACGGACATCTATGTCCTTCAATAGGGTTGGGAAATTTTCTACCATTATTTCTTCATATAGTCCTTCTGCCCCTTTACCCTTTTCTTTTCCTTCTGGGATACTCAAGACATGTATATCTGCATGTCTTTTGCTATCATTTAGCTCCCTGAGACCCTACTCAATTTTTTCCATTCTTTTCTTCATCTGTTCTTTTATATATTCACTTTTGGAGACCATGTCTTCAAGCTCACTGATCCTTTCTTCTGCCTCCTCATATTTGATGTTACATGCCTCCAGTGTGTTCTTAATTTCATTTATTGTGCCTTTAATTCCCATAAGATCTGCTATTTTTCTATTTATGCTTTCCAATTCTGTGTGTTCACCCAATGTCTTCTTTTTTTTCTTTTTTATCTCATATAATAAACTTTATTTTTATAGACTTTTAGATTGCTTATATGTTTCATCAAAGGTATAGGGAATTCCTATATACCTCACCCCCTCTGTCTCCCACATTTTCCCCCATTAATAATATCTTACATCATTGTGATACATTTGTTACACTTGATGAACAAATATTGAAGCAGTGTTACTAACCAAGGCCTATAGTTTACATTATGGTTTA
>PVKH010047851.1:0-10272 GCA_004027955.1 Chaetophractus vellerosus | reverse complement strand
CTACTTTCTCCATGTTTTATCAATGCATAAAAGATTACTTGTTGGGGCCGGCCATATAGCCCAGTGGATAGGGCGCTGGTATACCACATGGGAGGCCCCGGGTTCGGTTCCCGGGGACCTCTCCTAGCGTGCAGACCGCCTTGAGAAGGGCAAGCCGCCATGGGCGGGCCAGAGCTGCCGTGGGCAGGGTGGAAAGCTGCCACGGGCAGGGCAGGTCGCCCATGAATGGAGCGCAGCCAGTCACCCGCGAACTGAAGCAGAGCTGGCCGTGAATCGAAGCAGAAGCTGCCCACAAGCGGGGAAAGCCGCGCCTGTGCAGTGACCGACCTCAGCGCGTTGCCGCAACGGGGGGCAGGGGAGATATGTAATAAAATAAAATAAATCTTTAAAAAAACAAAAAAGATTACTTGTTGGGACCAGAGGTGGCTCAAGCAGTTGAGCACCCTCCTCCCATATGGGAGGTCCCGGGTTCAGTTCTCAGTGCCTCCTAAAGAAAACAAACAGATAATGAGCAGTGAGCAAAAACAAACGAGCAGGGAGCAGATGTGGCTCAAGCAGTTATCTAACTCATCCATGTCTCAATTTTTTCTTTGGTGTGAAATGAGAAGAATATAGTAGCTAACGTGACTCCTGGGACATGATTCACAGAGCAGCAGCAGCAGCAGAAGTCACTGTTATCATTGGATCTTGGTTCTCTTCTTGCTCCACTGGCTGCTCTTCTGTCTCTTTAGTCTCTGAACTCAGAGTGTTGGGTGTGCCCGAGGTTCAGACCATTGACCTCTGCTTCTCTGTCTGCATTCTCTCTCTCAGAGAGCTCTTCCAGCATGTGGGCCTTCCAGACTATGTAGACGTGCACGCTCTTGCATTGATAGCTCCATCCAGGCGTATTCTCTTCCAGACTTCTATGTGCAGTGCACATTTGATGCCTCTGCTTGGACGCTAGTGGCCATTTCAGGTTTAGCATGGCCAAAAACTCAGCTCCCTTCAAACCTGCTCATCCTTCAGTCTTTTCCATCTCAATAAATAATTCCAGTTGCACAGGTCAAAAACCTTGGCGTTATCCTTGAGCCTTCCTTTTTTCACACATCCCACATCTAAATCCTCAGGCAAATTCTGTCTGCTCCACTTTCTGATTGGGATACCACCCTCTGACATTCCCATCACTATAGGGCTGTCAGTTGGGCCGAAGCCTAGATTATTGCAGGAACTTCCTGATTAGTCTTCCTGCTCTGCCTTTGTTTCTCTGCAGTTTATTGCTCAACACAGTAGCAGAGTGACCTTTTGGAAGCACAAGTCAGGGCACATCAGTCTGCTGCTCACAACCCTCCAATTGCTTCCCATGTCAGTCAGAGACAAGCAAAGCCTTACAAGGGCCTGGCTCCCAGGAGCATTGTGACCTCATTTCCACCCCCCTCAGTGCTCCAGCCACACTGGGGCTCCAGTCAAGGTTAACCCCATCCTAACCTCAGATCTTTGCTCTTGTCATTCGTTCTGCCCAGAATGATCTTCTCCGGATGGCACTCCCTCATTTCCTTTAGTTTTCTGCTCAAATGCCTCCTTACTAGAGAAGATGGTCTTCTCTGACCACCGTATATTAAATCCCACATCCACCCTTTCCCACATGCCCTACTTTATTACTACAAGCACGTGTCTGTATCTGGCATGCTATAGATGCATGTGTTTATTGTCTCTCTTCCCTCTACTGAGACTTTGTTTTGTTCACAGCTATATTCCTAGCCTCTATAATTATTTGTGGAATAGGTGAATGAGTTGGATAATTTCTAAACATATCAGATTAGTATATGTCTTAGTTTGCCTGTGCTGCTGTAACAAAGAACCACAGACTAACTGGTTTAAACAACGGAAATTTGTTGTCTCTCAGTTCTGGAGACTAGAAGTCCAAAATCAAGGTGCTTACAGGACCACGGTTCTTCTTAAAGGGGAGAATCCATTCCATACCTCTTTTCTAGCTCCTGGTGGTAGTTTGCTGGCAGTCCATGGAGTTCCTTGGCTCGTGGCAGCGTAACTCAGTCTCTGCCTCCATCACATGGCTGTCTCTCTCTGTGCTTCTCTTACTGATTGTCCACATTTCCTCTGCTTATAAGGACACCAGTCATACTGTATCAGGGCCCACCCTAATCCAGTTTGCCTTCATCTTAACTAATAACATCTTCAGAGATCCTGTTTCTAAATAGAGTCACGTGGGATGGGGGGTTAGGACTGAACATGTCTTTTTGAGGGGACGCAAGGCAATCTATAACAGTGTGTAACATCCTACCTTAGCTGGTTACAGTCCCTGTTCCAGGCTTCCCTTCCATCTCTCTCTTGAGGCATTTTGCTAAGCTGTGCCCCTTCCTGACTGCACTGTCACCATTCCTCTCTAGCATACACTGGCCCATCAGCTCAAATCCTTTTCTCTCTCACGCCTCAGGATTTCCCTTTGAATTCCTGCTCCAGGGCCAGTGGGTGGCATACTAATAGCTTCCATTCTACAAGAGATCCTCTGAATCCTCAAAATCTTTCTTAGCAATTTTGAACATCTGTCCATGCTAACCGTTATTCTGTCCCCCTGAGATGACACTCACTCTTTGGTGAGGAAGGGCATGTTCTTTGTGTGAAGCTTTTGGCTGCTAAGTAATGCCAGAGCAAGGCCTGTGGCTTCCCCTTAGGTGCTTAATCAAAATTACCATCACTGTCTTTCTCTTTTTGTTGGTTAATGCTGGAATTGTTCTGGAGACAGCATTTGGTCCCTGTTCATTTGATTGTAGGTGTTTGTCACAGGCTTACAGCATATGACATAGAACTTTCAGTTTCTGCGTGATAAGTTGGACAATTTGAAAAGGTAAAAGAATATAGTGCTCAAGAAAAAAATTCAAGCAGATTAGAGGGTATTAAGTGAAAACTTCAAGATCTCATGCTCCAGAATTAAGAAGTAATAATTATGTCTTTTATGAATCTCTTGAAATTACTTTTTCTTAACATGTGTTTTTAGATATTAGAAAGGTAGATTTATCAAAAAACCTGTTGTCATCATGGAATGAAGTGATACATATCGCTGATCAGCTTAAACACCTGGAAGTTCTTAATCTCAGGTATGAATTCTTGGTTGCCTACTTGTCACATACTACAAAACTCCTAAGCTGTGCTGCCTGCGCACAGCCTCTCTGGGGGAATGAGGTGGGGAGGTGGATGCTGTTAAGGCTGCCCCCTGGTGGACATTTTATTAGAGACCGACTTTGGTTTCCTTGAATTTATTGAAGCTAAATTGTTCTGGAAGAGCACATTAATTATTATAGTCTTGCAGATAGTCATATGAGGTGATTAATAAGATTGTGTTTTACTTTTGTTCGGGTAGAGAGTAGGGTTGGTTGACATATTGAGCTGAAAGATCTTCATAAAAGATGGAAAATTTGAGAGAGGTGATATTTAAAGGGGCATGGCAGGGAGATGTGATGTTATTAGAACTGTTTATTTTGAAGCTTCTAGCCTTTAATAGTTTGGGGAATGAATAATTTCATTAGGAATAATTCAGTCTTGATAAGGATTTTTCACTACATATTTTACTAATACCACAGTTTTCCAGACCTCTCCAAACTATTTGAGTAGTTTTAATCTCTGAACCTAATTTTCCAGGGGTTCAGACAGGCTTTCCCTTTCATACTTGAACCAACCTGATAGATAGATAGATAGATAGATAGATAGATAGATAGATAGATAGATAGATAGATAGATAGTTAGTTAGTTAGTTAGTTGTATCTGACTCAAGGAGGTACAGTTTAGTTTACGGGTAGTCAGGCCTAAATTAGTTGTGCTCCCAAAGAGTGCATATGGGGGTAACTTCACCTATAGTGTTTCCTTTTCTGGAAATATGGGCTAATTTTTTTTTTTTTTTACTGGCATCTTCTTTCAAAGTAACTATCGAGGTTGAGTACTCTCTGAAATTAGGATCTCAGAAGAGAACTTAAAGGACAACAATTTATTTCACGTATCCTGATAGCAAAAGGGCAGACTCTGTGTTTAGAGAAGCAAAATCCCAGTCCACGGCGTAGCATACTAATAAGAGTCTTGGAAATGAGATTTAATTTTTTACAATGTCAAGAGCCACAAATCTCCTGAAGCTGGAAAGCTGACCTTAGAACTGCCTGAGTCTCACATTTCAGGAAACATGCAGCCTCACAGAGCTGCCCTAACCCTGTGACCACATCTTTGCATGTCAGACACCAAGAAGTTGTATGCAACTATTAAAAATTTAGTAGTCTGACTCACTTTGTGTTTAAGACTTTCAAGATTGAAACAAACCAAAACCCTCATATTATATCCAAATTACTTTCAATAAATGGTTCAGTTGGATCTATTCCCTAGTAATAAGCATACTGTATCTTCTCTTTCTACACAGTGAAAATAAACTAAGATTTCCCTCTGGTTCACCGTCTCTAAGTGGAACATTTTCTACACTGAAGGTTTTAGTCCTTAATCGAACAGGAATAACATGGGCTGAGGTAATCACGTTTCTTCATTTTTAAAAAATAGTCTGGTAATTAGCAATTTTAGGTTCTTGGTGTAATAGCAGATATGGCCTCATTTTAATTGTCTGGCTAGCCAAATAATAGGATTCTTTATACTGCCTTACAGAGAGGAGCTAAAAAAATCATTGTACTTAAGTAGAATTTTCTATCTAGGAATCTACATTCTCTTTCTCAGCTTATTTTGATTTATCCTGCTGTTTTTCCAAATAGTGGGCACTCCATAGTGCATGCAGTAAATGTGTGCTGTATTTTTAAAAGCCTGAGATTGGGCTATTTACTGAGTCTTTAGCTGCCTGATTTTTCCCACTTTGCAGGAGGGGGCAGGGGCTAGTCAGCAGAAAGGTTATTACATCCTTTTTTTAAAAATTGAAATTCAGCTAATAGAATCTACTGTTCACTGTGTGTAGCTGGACTTGAAGGTGGAGTAGTGGATCCTGGGCATGGTAGTCATTTGGAACTTATATCTGTTACTACTATTTTCTGTCAGGGGTTTACTGACTTCACCTATCCAGAATTTTCCATTTTCAAACCAACTACAGATATGTACATTCCTAGAATTATTGCTCACCTGTGAAATGCCACAAAGGCAACTCAGAGATAAGATACCCTTTAACCTAAAGCAGCCATTTAACTTCTTTCCCAGTGCTTTTTCTATTGTAAGCTATTCTTCTCTCGGCCTAGATTTAGCATCAGAACAGGAAAGGCAGATAGAAATTCGGATGGTAGAGATGGCATTAAAGTCCATGTGGGAAACTTTAGAAATAGTTTTTTGTTCAGTTAGTATATTCTTTACAAATCCATATTGACATCCAGATTTGAGGAAAGATGTTTAACGTTAGTGTGCTTCCTTTGGCTAAGCAAACTATATATATAAGAAGAAGAATGTGTTATATAAGCATCTCCAGTTCAACTTGTAACTGCCTTACTGCAGTTCAGGATATACTTAATGATGCATTTATACTTACCCAGGTTGGTGTAACGTGTTGAAACTGTATGCTACCATATCATTAAAATGTGGGCCTTTAACATTTTAATACTTTCCCACCAGCACTCCTTGCCTGAAATACAGTCTGTAATGAAATCCATGAGGCACTTTATTTCTAAAACAGTAACTACCCCCTCTCAATTAGAGGTGGAGTGGGCATCATCATCCCAGAATCCTCAGGATTGGGGAATGAACTATGGACTAGAGTGGACTTACTGCTATTCTACTACAGACTTACTATGATTCTAGCAATGGAAGAAATTATATCATTGATGTGGAGGCAGTGGCCACTGGAGGTTCTGAGGTCAGGGAGAGGGAAAACAGGTGTAATATGGGGGCATTTTCGGGACTTGGGAATTGTCCTGAATGACATTGCAATCACAGATACAGGCCATTGTATATCTTGCCATAGCCTACAGAATTGAGTGGGAGAGAGTGTAAACTACAATGTAAACTGTAATCCATGCTTAGAGGCAGTGCTCCAAAATGTGCTCATTAATTGCAATGAAGGATGTTGTTAATGTGGGCAAATGTGGGCGGTGTGGGGAGGAGGGCATATGGAAATCCCCTATATTTTTTATGTAACATTTATGTAATCTAAATATCTTTTAAAAATATAATAAAACAGTAACTAAACTGAATTCATGTGGAAGTTATACTAATAAACACATGGAAAGAAATAACCAACAGAGGCCACTTAATCCTGAGTTGAATTTTCCTCATAGATGCTCCGGTGTGCCTCTGGATGGCCAGTCCTTGAGGAACTGTACCTTGAGTCTAACAATATTTTCATTTCAGAAAGGTAAGAAGGTGTTTTAGTTCCTAGTTTCTAAAACAAATACCATGCAAGGGGTTGGCTTAGCAACAGGAATTTATTGGCTCGTGGCTTTAGAGGCTAGAAAGCTTTGCTCCCTCCTGGATTCGGTTTCTTTTGGCTGGCCAGCATTCCTGGGGTTCCTTGGCTTTTCTGTCACATGGCAATGCATGTATCTTTGCTTTTCTCTTCTGGACTCTGTTAACTTCCAGCTTCTTGCTTCTCCAGTGACTTCTTTTTCAATCTGGCCGTGTTCTCCCTGAACACTGGACTGAAAGCCCCATATTCTCCAAGCATTAGGATGGTGGCCAAGCTCTCCGCAAATGCTGAGACCCAAGTCCTAACCTGTCTGAGTATCAGGATGGCAGCCAGGTTCTGTGTGAACACTGGAATATAGGCCCCGCCATCTCGGGGCATTGGGGTGGTGGCACACTCCCTGAGGAATGGAGTGTAAGGCTCAGTGATTTAGCGCCAGCTTCCTATGTATGAGGTCCCGGGTTCAGTTCAATCCCAGGCCCTGGTACCTCAAAAAAAAAAAAAAAAAAAAAAAAGAATAGGTATAACATGGGGGCAGTTTTGGGACATTGGAATTGTCTTGCATGACACTGCAATGACAGATATAGGCTAGTATACATTTTGTCAAAACCTATAAAATTGTGCGGGGCAAAGTATAAACTATAATGTAAACTATAGTAGTCCTTGGTTAGTAGCAGTGCTTCCGTATGTGTTCTTCAATTGTAACAAATGTACCACACTAATGAAGGGTGTTGTTAATGTAGGAAAGTGTGGGAAGCAAAGGGGATGGATGGGGTATATGGGAATCCCCTATATATTTTTTTAATTCTTTTTAAAAATTTATTTTACTATTTAAAAAAAATATTTTCCCCTATATGTTCGATGTAACATTTATGTAATCTAAAGCTTTAAAAACAATAGAAAAAAAAATATTGTAAACTAAAACTTTACTAATGGATTCTAATTGAGGGGAAATCAGGCAGAATAAATTAAATATTTTTGAAGACATGAGTTTTACTAGTTTTAAGAAGGATTAAATAATACATTTTAATTAGCATCATATGTTTAAGGTCAGTATTCCAGAGTATATGTAAAAGCTTGTTCTCATAAATAGATTAAATATGTTGTCTCATCTTCTTTTGTTAATATCATTAAATTACTATGTAAAGATAAACCTAAGTTGGGCAAATTAATATCAAATTCTCAAAGGATTCAAATTAATAAGATTATACTATACAGAATGATTTCATTTATTGTACAGACAAATCCAGTTATTTAAGATAATATCTTTGAAAAAAATAGACTAAATTCATGTTGAATAAATTTTATTTTCCATACAGGCCAACTGATGTTCTACAGATGGTCAAGTTATTAGACCTTTCCAGTAATAAATTAATTGATGAAAATCAGCTATTTCTAATAGCATATATGCCCAGGTAATTTTGCTCCTAAAATGCTTATTACAATAGTGCTTAGTAAATGTTTAGTGAATGAATTTTCATATTCTATATATACTCCCAATAGAAATATAATGATGACAGAATTCCTAAATTGGGTAATTCTCATTGGGAAATTTTTGTTTGAATTCATTTAGAATATTTACTTGTGAACCATGTTCAATGAAGTCTATGTCTGTACTAGATAATTGGGAGAATAAATAAGTTGATCCTGGTAATAATGCCAGAAGTCTTCATTCCAAACATGTTTTTGTAGTAAATAGTCCTACTTTTAGCAATAATTTAGAGCACTTCCTTATAGATACCCTTTCCATTTCTTGGATCATTGTTTTTTTTTTTTTTTTTTTTTTTAGGTAAAGTGTACAATTCAGTGTTTTTTAGTATATTTACAGAGTTATGTAAGCATCACCACAGTTGATTTTAGAACATTTTCGTCACCCTAAAAAGAAACTGTGCCCATTAGCAGACACCCCCAGTCCTAGACTACCACTAATCTACTTTCTGTCTCTCTATATTTGCCTGTTGTGGACATTTAATAGAAGTGGAATCATATGATATGTGGCCTTTTGTTTCTGGCTTCTTTCTCTTAGTATAGTTTTCAAGGTTCATTCATATTGTAGCATGTATCAGAACTTCATTCAGAACTTTTTGCCTAATAGTAGTCCATTGTATTGATAAACCACATTTTATTTATCCATTCATTACTTGGTGGGCATTTGGGTTATTTCCATTTTTGACTATCATGAATAATGGTGCTATGAACATTTGTATACTGGTTTTTGTATGGACATGCTTTCATTTCTCCTGGGTAAATACCTAGGGTTAGAATTGCCAAGTCATATGGTTACACTGTCTTTAACCATTTGAGGTACTGCCAAGCTGTATTCTAAAGTGGTTACACCATGTTACATTCCCACAAACAGTGCACAAGGGTTCCAAATTCTCTATATCCTTGGCAGTACTTATTACTTGTCTTTCTGATTATAGCCATCCTAGTGGGTGTGAAGTGGAATCATTGTGGTTTGGATTTATTTTGGTCTGATGGCTAATGATAATGAGCATTTTTACATGTGCTTATCGGCCATTTGTATGTCTTTGGAGAAACGTTTCTTCAGAGTCCATTTTAAAATTGGGTTGTCTTTTTATTGTTTAGTTGTAAGAGTTCTTTATATATTCTAGATACAAGTGCCTTATCATAATACATATGATTTTCAAATATTATCTCCCATTCTGTGGGTTGTCTTTTCACTTTCTTAATGGTGTCCTTCTCCTTTGAAGCACAAAAGTTTAAAGTTTTGATGAAGTCCCATTTATATATTTTTCTTTTGTTGCTTGTGCTTTTGGTGTCATATCTAAGAAACCATTGCTTAGGGTTTTCTTTCAAGAATTTTATAGTTTTAGCTTTTACATTCATGTCTTTGATCCATTTTGAGTTAACTTTTGAATATGATGTAAGAGTCCAGCTTCATTCTTTTGCATGTGGATATCCAGTTGTCCCAGCACCATCTGTTGAAAAGACTATTTTCCCCCCATTGAATTTTCTTGGCACCCTAGTTGAAAACCAGTGGGCAGCTGATGTGGCTCAGTGGTTGAGTGCCAGCTTCTGTCATACAAGGTTCCAGGTTCAATCCCTGGCCCCGGTACCTCAAAAACAAAAACAACAGAAAACCAATGGACTGTAAATGCAAGGATTGAGTTTTAGACTCTGAATTCTATTCACATTATCTATATGTCTATTCTTAACCACTCTGTCTTGATTACTAATCGTTACTTTGTAGTAGTTAAGTGTTGAAATTAGGTAATATGATTCTCCAGCTTTGTTCTTTTTCAGGATTGTTTTGGCTATTCTGTATACCTTGCAGTTCTGTATGAATTTTAGGATCAATTGGTCAATTTTTGCAGAGAAGCCAGCTGGGATTTTGATAGGGATTGCATTGAATTTGTAGATCAAATTGTGGAGTATTGTCATCTTAACAATATTGTCTCTGAGCTATGATAACTTTCTGTTTGCTTAGGTTTTTGATTTCTTTCAATAATGTTTCATAGTTTTCAGAGTAAGTTTTGCATGACTTTTGTTAAATATATTTCCAAACATTTTATTCTTTTCAAAAAATGCTGTTGTAAATGGAAGTTTTCTGAATTTCATATTTGGATTGTTCATTCCTCAAATACAGAAATGGACCATTGTTGTCAATAGATTTTGTGTTCCTTTGCTTCCTACAGGTTGTTCTGTCATCACAACCACTTTTGAAATCTATGCCGTCTGCCTATGCTAACTGCCTAGCCAGAGCCACGGAATTCCTCATCTTTCTTAGTGACACTGTGTCCAATTGATAGCCCATCTATTCATTGTATCATTCTGCAGTATTTCCTAATGCTGGGGAGAGGGTAACAAAATTGTACCAACTGGATTTCCTACAAACTCATCCTGTGTGACGTTAGGTGTCATCTTTTATTTGGTAGCTTCTTGTTTGC
>PVKH010047850.1:0-10267 GCA_004027955.1 Chaetophractus vellerosus | reverse complement strand
CAATGACAGACAGGCAGGGTCACCTACCCGCAAGGTGCCTAAATCTGGACCGGATCTGTAGGGCAGTTTGTGCTCCACACGTCTCTTCAGAAATGACCGAAATCTAGACAACACCTGACACCACATTCATTAGATTTTCCCCACTGAACCCTGCTTCCCTCGCTTCCCTTCTCCTTCCTCACACTTAAGACGCCTTCTTTCTAGGGAACCTGAAAAGGAGAGTTTTTTATTTTGACTAATTGGGTATTTGTGAGAAAATGTTGAGTGACTTTTTCTCTGTAGAGCAGGGTGGTAATATTGAGAAGAGAGTCAGCAGTCAGGAGATTTATATTGAGAGAAGGGTACAATCAACTGAAATTAGAGTTTCTTGACGGTGGATCAACCATGATTGCCTCATTTTGCCTTATCCGTCCCCACACTGTTGCAGTAGACTCCTGCACTTACATGCCTCACTCAGGTTTCCTAAGCACAGATTGCTTTAGTGTGCTGGGCTGCCAAAGCAGTATACCAGACGTGAATTGGCTTTTACAGTGAGGATTTATTACCTTTCAAGGTTACGGCTCTGAAGTGATAGAAATATCCAAATTGAGGCATCATCAGGCAGTTTTTCTCTTTGAAGACCAGCTAACTGCTGGTGATCTGGGGCCCCTCTGTCACATGACAAGGCACATGGTGTCATCTGCTGGTCTTTCCCTTCTCTTCCAAGTTTCTTGCTTTCAGCTTCTGGCTTCTGTGGCTTTCTTACTCTTTCATCTGAATTTCATTCTTTTATAAAGGACTCTAGTAAGAGGACTAAGACCCACCCTGGGCCACTCCTTACTGAAGTAACCTAATCAAAAGGTCCTTAACTGAAATCACCTAATCAAAAGGGCCTTAGCTAAAGTCACCTAATCAGAAGGCTCCACTTGCTATAGGTTTACACCCACAGAAATAGATTAGCTTTAAAAACCTGATTTTTCTGGCCAGCACACAGAGCAGTGCATGTCATTCCCCTGCTAACAATTTCAGTGATTCTGCATGGCCTCCAATAGCGTTTCTCAAACTCTCTCCCAAATCCCATTATGTTATGTTATTAGGTCATCCGTACAAACACACACACAAACACACACATATTCACACACAAGTGCCCGCTCTAAGCCTTTGGAAATATGGGATACACTGAATTTAACAAAATGAAAGCTTTCTTTTCCTTCAGAGTTCCTCAGAGCGTTTGCTTGTATACATTGTATACACTATGGTACATAGTGCTTCCCAAAAAATGCTTTGTCACAGAATCTTTCTTTCAAAGAAACCCTGTTGATATCTGTATACACTGTAGTGAGCTCTGTAATGAGCCTCAGTAGGATCAGTAGACCTCATGCTCAGTCCATTATAAAGGTCCGAACCTGGATTTTTAGAGCCTTTCCCAGTGATATGGGTTGTCAGCAGACTTGGATACAACTGGTCTAGGCCTAAAGTGAGGTATGCAAAGCCTTTCTATTACCTAGCCAACCTTCCTTTCCCATCACCCCACCTGCTTTCCCAACCCAAGGTACCTTAGCCTCCAGACTCATGGAATAGGCCGAATATTCCATTCCCGGATGTTCCCATGCTCCTTCCAGCTACTCTAACTGTACTGTGCTGTATTATGCTCTGGAATACCAACCATCCCCTTTGCTGGGTGATGACTTCTCCTTCTGCCTCCGGAATTCAGTTCAATGTTACCTCCTCTGTGACACCTTCTCTCACATTTACCATAGCGCAAGGAAGAGGGATGTGAAGGAAACCTTAATGGACCTCACATTTATTCTTAGGGAAGAGTGAGCTCTGGAAGGGAAGGGAGGACAAGCTGGGCCATGGTTGCTGATTAGTTGGCAGCCGTGAGGCTCATCACAGAGGGGACTTCAGGAGACCTCACATGCTTCCTGATCTGGGCGAACTCAGCTGCAGAGGAAAAGTAAGCCTCCAGAAAGCAGGGTTTAGACATGGAATTTATTCAAATTCCCAGTTCAGATAGCTCTTTAGGCTTAGTTGCATCTAGTTTTTGTACGACATGCTGCCATGGAAAGGGCTAGGGTTTTTAGAGGCAGCTGGGCCTGGGTCAGGTCTGGCTCCTCCATTCACTGGTTGCCTGGGCAAAGTACTTCTCTGGGACTTAGTTAACTTAAATTAAGCTGAAATTAATACTGGCTATCTTGAAGGGATTTGTGAGCATTAGAAAGCCTAGGCATAAAGTACTTGAAATTGTGTCTGTCACATATATACAATGGCTATGATAATATTATTTTTGGTGATAGGAATAACACTGATGACAAAACGTGATGAAGAAGAAAGAAATGCAGAAAAAGTTCAGAGAAAATGGCCCAATTATTTCTATTAGCAGAATTACTAATGCACATTATTGTTACTTGTTTCATATGTTCATATAACATTTCAGTGAGGCTACTATTGCAGTGTTTTGTGATTTTTTTCCCCTATAATTATTTTTGTAATTAAATTAAATACAGACAAAGAATGTGTTTTGCTGCAGAATCTTCACTGTCACACTTTTTTCAATTATTGTCAACAGAGAATTTCTCTCCTCTTGACAAAAGTTTATCTATGTGACATTAGACTCTGATTTCTTTCTCCTAATAGCTTAGGGGGGTTTGTATATTAAATTTCAAGTTACATCAAGTTATAGGTATACAGAAATTGACAATCTTGCCCTAAGGCCCATTTGTGCTTTTTTTGAGGGGATTAGAATTTATCATTCGATTAAGAAACTTCACCTGGGTATCCACAAATCATAAGTATAGAGAAAAAGGTATAGAGGCCTGGTTCCTTCTCCAAAAGGAGCTCAGAGCCCACTTTCCTTAAAGAAGGAATTGGCACTGAGGTCATTATACTAAAGAGAATCAAAAGAAATTTGTGTGCAATAATTGAGGCATCAAGAAAGAAAGGAGGGGAGGGAGGGAGGAAGAGAGAAGAGAGGAAAGGAGAAAGGAAAGAAGAGAGGGAGGAAGGAATAGATTAAGAAAGGTCTTTGATGACCTCAACAGAAAATAGTGAGACCACACCTCATTCAGCGTGGTTCAAAGCCTTTCAGAGCAGCCTCCTGCCAAAAAGAAAAGCCGTCGACTACAGTTTGTCTGTGCAGACACTTTCCGCCATCTCCTCCCCACTCTGATGTTGACATTCATCAGTTGTCCTAGCATCCTAACCCTGGCTTTTCTCCAGGCCACCACTGTTTGCCGACAGCCATGACCTGACCCACGTGAGTCTGTTGGTGTAGGCAAAGCCAAAGAAGGATTGGCAGAGAGGACATGCTCAGGTTCTACCTTAATGTAATTAGAAGACCGAATCCATGCGGTAAACATACAGTCAGAAGGGTGAGTATGCAAGTGGACTGGCCCGACCCACAGCTCTGGGCCATGAAGGCCAGCAGAGTCCATATCAAAGTGTCAGGCCTCTGAGGGAGTGAGGAGGGCAAGGACGAACATGGAATCAAAGGTGTAGCTGAGAAGAGGCAAGAGGAGGGAGCTTCTTTGAGAGCTGGAACCTAAAAAGAGGACCAGGGCAGAGGACGGAAACTTCTCCCAAGCCCGCTTTCAAAGATTGGGAGAGAATGGCAAGGAGTGATAAGAACAATGAGTTGATTCAAACAATTCCCAGTTTTGACATTATTATTTCTATTCCATCCCCAATAATTCACAGCAGCCATTTTCCCCACTTGACTGAGCTAAGGAAACACCATAAGGGATTTTTTGAAGAATTGCCATGAAAATTCAAAAGAACTACTTGGATAATTCAAATCTTTAAAATTCCATTGGTTAGAACAAATGATGGCAGTGCCTCTGCCTTGGCAGCTAGCCATGGAAGAGTTCCTGGTATTTTAGTATAATATCTTACAATTGACTTTTCTCATCAGACCATGGAGAAAATGGTGAATAGAGGAAATGCACTTTTCAGATCTCTGACAAGGTCAAACTCTGAAGATGCAAGAGATATATGAAATGTAATCAGTTAAAAGGATATTAGTTTGCTATTTGTGACTCTGGGAATTAGAAGAGCCATGACAACTTTTAAGAGAAAATGCTTTCAGGATTTCCTTTGTCACCCTGGGTTGATTGCCATCCCCTGGGATCAGAAATTCAACTTTAGATAAAGGAGAACTGTAGGAACTGTCCTCAAAGTAGTTTACACTTGAATTTAAAGTTTTCTCATGTCCCTAGGCTGTGCCAAGAGAGGCCATTTCCCTTCTATTGTAGTGAGAAGAAATCAAAGAAGAATGTTAAAGAGAATAAAAGATGCCACACATGTTCTGAATGTGAAAAGCCACATTAACCTTATTGTCTCATCAGAAGAAGCCACTTTGATATATTTGTGGTCCAAAAACTGTGCTCTTACAAATTGTATCTGAAATTGCGAGGCTGTGTCTGCATTATAAAATCATAACTACTCTCTCTAATGCTGATTTGTAGCTTGGTGACTTGTCACTGATCAGTGGCCCAGCACAGAGATTGAAACATCAGTTTAGAACCATTTGGATAGGCCCTTTCATTCATTGTATGTCCAGGTCTTGAAGGTGAAAGTTTGCATAACGATGGAATAGGATTTAGTTCTTCGGCTGGAGGCAGAAAGCCAAGCAACCAAATCTCTTTTCATTGCTTGGTTCCTGGCCTTGAAAATATCAATTTATATGTAAATAATATTTGTTATTTTTTAAGTAATCTGCCAGCCTTAATAGTTTGCCTTTCTAAACTGATAGATAGGCTAAAATATAAGGCCCTTCCTTGACTTTTGTTCAGTCGTCTTGAGGAGACAATCATTACTATTGGTTTATGCCTCATTTTGATGCAGTTTATTGACCAAAATATTCTCTTTAAAACACAAAACAAATTGACAATGATTTATATAGCTAAAAAGCTTATAAGCCTAAAAACTGACTCCTTGTGCTTAATTCTTCTGGGACCTATGTGTCAAATAGTAATTACAAGACCCTATGATTATACCATAATTTCCCACTGACATAGCACTTTAGCATACATTGTTCTTTGATTTAATCTTCACAAAAACTCCAGGAATCAGGTTTTATTGGGAGCTCATTTGTTGCACAATGATGACCCTTGGTAAACAGAGGGGAAGGAGTTCTTTATTCCCACTGAGGTGCTACTACCCAGCCCATTACTGCCCTGGGAATATGCATTGGTTGCTAAGCTTGTAAATGGAATTTCTGAACATCCATGAAAGAAAAATGCAAACTTTCAGAGAAATTCTATTTGAGGGTTTTAGTGCAAGGCAAGAAAACGTTATTAACAGAGAGCTGGTCAAATTAGCAAATAGTACCCCTTCCTTTTTCATTTTCATACCCGATTATGAAAGTCTGTGCTTTAATTTTAGACAATGCCATTCATTGTCGCAGGGTGGCTCAAAAATGTACAAATTTACACTCATAAAATCCACAGCAGAAACCCAGTTTCTAATTGAAACTATTTCCCTCCTTTCCCCATTGTATTTCAGTGACTCTCTTACAAAGACCTAACAAGAAGTTGTGAAGACAATTCAGAAGGGGAAGAAAGGAAAAATAATCCAGGGCTCTTCCTCCCTGCTTAAATTTTAATTTATGAGCTCCAATATCTTGGGTATCATTTCCTTTAAACATGGAGGGGGGATCGAGTTGACTAACATATCTTGATCTTCCATATACAAATACCTTATATGTGGGTGTGTATGTATATATACATACATATTACATTTTTTCTTATTCTAACAAGAACTCTATGAAAAGGCTTTTCCACATAAGAAAATAGTGGCTCAGAGGCATTAAGAAAACAGTCCAGAGTGACACAGCTAAGAAGTACCAAGTATAGGATTAGAAACATACAGGTTTGAGTCCTCAGTTCTTTATGCCAAACCTCCTTGCAGTGATTAGGTTTCTGATTTGTGCATTTAAGTTAAGGTGTTAATGGAGTGATCATAGAGGAAGTGGTAGGCATAGTGATAAGATAGTTCTTGGTGGAAATTTTTTTTCTTGTCTCTGAAACTGCAAAAGCAGGTGGCAGTCCTGTTTTTAACTCTATGTGTTATGTGCCAGCCAAGTGTTGCATGGCCTGCCCTGATCTGGCCTGCCCTGCCCAAAGCACTGCTTTTGGCGAGTCTTTGAGGATGCCTCTGACATTTGCCATCTAACCCTATAAAAGCTAAAAGCCACTAAGACTTTATTTGAAATGGTTGGTGTTATTTTGCCTGTTCCCTTAAGTTGGTGCATGCTCCCCTTCTCTCAAGATGAAGTCTGGGAAGCAGATGTGGCTCAAGCGATTCGGTTCCCACCTACCACATGGGAGGTTTCTGGGTTCGGTTCCCGCTGCCTCCTGGAGAAGGCAAGCTGGCGGGACTGGCAGGCGCAGCGAGCTGGCGCATCAAGATGACACAACAAAGAGACAAAGAGGAAAGGCAATGAGAGACACAACAAACCAGGGAGCTGAGGTGGCTCGAGCGATTGAGCGCCTCTCTCCCACATGGAAGGTCCCAGGTTCGGTTCCCAGTACCTCTTAAAGAGAAGACGAGCAGACACAGAGAGCACACAGCAAATGGACACAGAGAGCAGGCAGCGGCCCCAAACAACAAAGAGGAGGGGTGAGAATAAAATACATCTTTAAAAAAAAAAAAAGGTTGTGATTGTTCAATTTCTTCTTCCCCTTTGCTCTGATTTTAACCCCTCGTCTGGTGCCCTGGGCTTTGTCGCAAATCAGACCCTGCTCAAAAGCTCACGTTTCCCTTTCGCCCTAGATCATCACCATGCGAGATTACATTCCAAAAATCCTGGGCCCTGAGGCTTTCCAGCGGTACGTGGGTCCCTACGAAGGCTATGATTCCACTGTGAACCCAACAGTGTCCAATGTATTTTCCACGGCTGCGTTCCGCTTTGGGCACGCCACGGTGCATCCCCTGGTGAGGCGCCTGGATGCCCACTTTGCGGAACATCCAGATCTCCCCAGGCTACAGCTGCACGACGTCTTCTTTAGTCCATGGAGACTCATCAAGGAAGGTGAGTTTCTTACGTAGAAGTCAGGCTTCATTATACGTTCTCTCTTCTTATTTCTCTTAAACATAACTAATTAGAAGCCCTGTAAGGCCCAGGGTGTGTATTTAACTTTTATGCTTTTTCATCTGGTGGCATACTATCCAAATGCTCAATATTTATGGAGAAAAAAAATTTCATTCAAAACTTTAATAGGATAAACTGTTCATCAAAAAATGCTGTCTCTCGTGTTTCTAACACTCTTCAAAATTCACCAGATAAACTGTACCAAGTGCAAGTTAACTCTTCACCCATTATTTCAGATATATGAAGAAGAAATAACCATTTATTATTGTATAATATAAATATTATGATTTCTTTATAGATAAACATTTTATGTCCAACCCCATATAGCTTTAGAATGTTAAAAATTGGTTACCTTTGTAAGTGAGTTATTTGAAAAATATTTTAATTCATTGGCTAGGCTTTTGGAAGGGTCATTTCCTTCTTCCCTCACACTCCCTTCCTTTTTCCTTTCCAACTCTTCTTTATGCCTCTCTGGAAGCTTCTAACTTATCTCAAAAATGGATTAACTCCAAGTGGCTGTAGTGGTGGAATAGAAAGTGGAGATTACTCTTACTTCTCTCTCCATTTAAATAAGCTGTTCTCATGCAAAACTTGTTGGAATGAGAGGTTAAGGGGATCAGTTAGGGACTTTACCAGGTAACCTAAAGGTTGGTGACAAGCAGGTCACCCTACACAGGCCAAAGGAAATTGTGATTTCAAAGTTGTTCTTTTGGGGGCACCGTGGGGTCCATGTGACCCCATAAAAGACTTTTATTCTATGGAATTGGAGATTCAAATACTCCTGGAGTTGTAAGGAACCTTAGAGGCAATCCATTTAGTTTTTTAAGTTCTGTGGAGATGACCATAGAGCTTTGGGAAATAATGAAAACAGAGGGTTTCTAGGCATTCTGACTACTCCTTTGGCCAAATCAGGTCTTCTTTTCACTCTTCTGTACATTAGAATTCAGCAAGTGTTTCCTTCGATCATAACACTTCTGCTGTTGAAAAATCAAACCAAAAAAAAATCAATTTCTGGACTCATTCTCTAAGATCACCTCCAGTTCTAAAGATCTATCACTCTATACATTGTCATTGATGTGCAGAATGGATATCAGACAGTTGTTAATCCACCAACAAGGATAGGATTATAAAAATATTCTGAAAACTTTGGGATCATGTAAGGTGAATTCATGAACTTATGAAAAGCTCTTTGTTAAAACAATAAGCATTGGGGCCGGCTCGATAGCCCAGTGGGTAGGGCGCCGGCATACCACATGGGAGGCCCCGGGTTCGGTTCCTGGGGACCTCTCCTAGCGGGCAGACCGCCTTGAGAAGGGCAAGCCGCCATGGGCCGGCTGGAGCCGCCGTGGACAGGGCAAGAAGCTGCCATGGACAGGGCAAGAGCTGCCACGGGCAGGGCAGGTCACCCGCGGATGGAGCGCAGCCAACCACCCGCGAACTGAAGCAAGCGCCGGCCGTGAACGGACGCAGAGACCGCCCACAAGCGGGGAAAGCCGCGCCTGCGCAGTGACCACTCTCGGCGCGTCGCCGCAGCGGGGGGAAGGGGAGATATGTAATAAAATAAATAAATCTTTAAAAATAAATAAATAAATAAAACAATAAGCATAGCTTATGGTAGGAGATGTGATTCTGTTTCTCCAGAATGTATCAAAGAATCTCTTTGTCTTTTTGATATTTTCCAGGTGGTTTGGACCCACTGGTAAGGGGCCTTCTTGCAAGATCAGCCAAATTGCAGGTGCAAGGTCAACTGATGAATGAGGAACTGACTGAAAAGCTCTTTGTGCTGTCGAATTCAGGCACTTTGGATTTGGCTTCATTGAATTTGCAGAGGGGCCGAGACCATGGCCTGCCAGGTCTGCTGCTCCTTCTGGGTTCCCTTCTGAATGCTCCCCTCCCACTATAGCCACCTATTCTTTGAGAGATGGACTTAACTATTGCCAACTTCTAAGAAATGGGCTTTGAAATCACTCTAGTGCATTAAACCAAAGAGGACACTTCTAGCTTTTCTTAGACAATAGAAATGGTGCAAAGAGGCTCCATTACCTAAAGGAGCATCGTCTGCAATTGTGAGGAGAAGTTTTCTAGGAAGATAATGACGAGCGTGAGTCTGATTTTCCCAGATGCCGGTCTGCAGTACACAGGGCTTGTACAGTTGGTTAGCATCCATTCTCCTTCCCTTCCATTCCATATCAGAATGTCCTGAAGGACCAGCAGTGAGTATTCTGCTGCCATCAAGACGATCACTAAACAGCAGTCCACTTTTCCAGCCCACCGCTGTGAGCTTTGTTTCCTTTTCTCAGGTTAGGCAGCTGCCAGCCACACTGTGCTTTCTCACTCCCCGCTCTGCTCCTGCCATTCCCCGTCCACCACCCCTGCCCTGAAAGCCCTGCCCTCCAGTCCTGTCTCACCTGTGCAAATCCATCTTGTCCTTCACTGCCCTTCTCGGATACTTTCCCTGACCTCCACAGCCACCAGGAGCCTTCTCTCCTTGAGCTCCTGTAGTTTTACTGCCTAGTCCCTTCTAGTACTTGTCCAAGACTTTTATTACACAATATCTAATTTTCTCTGTGCATATCTAGTCTCTCTTTGTGCCTTGTGTGCCTCTCAGAGAGAGGTGCCATGCCACATATGCTTCTTCCTGCTGGTTTATTCCCAGAAGATGCTCTACAAATGTGTTGGGTGACTGTCTACACACACGTGACTAGGAGCAAAGCCCACTCTCCTCAGTGCTTCCAAAACCCCCTGAGATAGGGGAACCCTTAAATCTTCTCTTTCAACACTTCCCACCTTTATATAATCACTCTACAGCTTCTCAAAGGACTTCTACACTCGCTGTCTTATTTAACCCCATCATTCATTTATAGACCCACTCAATAGATGCATTTTGATCATCTCAGGCTGAGAGATGCAGATGCCCCTATTACAGGTTGGTTTTATTTTCCTGGAACTTCTAACTCTTAGTTTGGAAGCTTTTATCAAAGAGTATGTTCTATGCTCATTAGACTCCATCCTAAATCCTTCCTTGCCAGTGGCACCTGGAAGGACTAAAATCAACCAGTGCACAAGCTATAAATGTTTGGAAGCTAAACATGAATTGGAAGGAAGCAAACGGGGTCTCTCTTCTGTGCACCAGGTGATCTTACATCCTCTTCCTCTCGCTCCTTGTCCTCCAGATACACCTGCTTCTTGTCCTGTAAG
>PVKH010047849.1:0-10266 GCA_004027955.1 Chaetophractus vellerosus | reverse complement strand
TGCCCCAATTCTCATCTTTTATGTTTCTCAGCATTGACTGAAACCGTTGGCAAAAATAAAGGTTGTATATGAAATAGCGTAGAGTGAAATGAGATCCCTGATTTGCTTCTGGGATTCGAACCGACCTGCACGCATAGCAGTGAAGACTGGAAGCAGCCTAAGTGTCCATGATAATCACCTGTGCTGCCTCCATCCAGCAGAATACCCTGCATCCATAGCACAAGCCTGAGAAGGCCAAATGGAAAGATCTCCATTCTGCATTGTTAAGGGGAAGAAGTAAGGTACAGAACAATAGATATCACATGTACATTTTTGTGTAAGAAAGGGAGAGAAACAGAAGAATAATATACATTTGCATTTTTTTCTTTACAAAATTTTATTGAAGTATATCATTCATATATGAACATAATCTAAGCAGTAAGTGTATAGTACAGGTGGAAACTTACAAAACAAACCTGCATGTCATCATACAGGGCTCCCATACATCATCCCACCGCTGACACCTTGCATTGTTGTGAAACATTTGTTACAAACTATAAAGAGCATCATCAGAATATATATTTTTCAAATATATATTTTTAAAGATACTTAGATTACACAAATGTTACACAAAAATATAGGGATTCCCATATGCCCCACTCCCCACACCTCCCACACCCTCCCACATATACATCCTTCATTAGTGTGGCACATTCATTGCAATTGATAAACGCATCCTGGGCCTTTGCCACTGAGCATGGACCATAGTTACATTGTAGTTTATACTCTCAAAATATTACTACTCATTTGCATTTACTTTTAAATACATTGGAACCCTGAATGGACACCAGAGAACCAATAAAATGGTAATCCATGGTGGGGGAAGGGCTTGTGTGGGGGAGGACAGAGAGTGGGAGCCACATTTCTTGATATTTCTTTCTCTATAGCGTCTTGATTTTTTGAACCAAGTGAAATATATTACCCTTCAAAAATTATATACAAATAAAAATTGTACTTCTGATGTGTTTTTTCAAGTCAAAGTTTCATAACTGGACCGATGATTCTTTTGTAATTAATATAAGTTCCATTGAGCTTCTAGGCACCTCTCATTTAGTCTTTACAAGACACTTACCCAGGGATGCATAGCCAGAAAGTGGTCAAATCGAGATCAGATCTCCTGATCCCAAACTCTGGGCTCCATTCATGCTGTCATAAAATGGAAGCAGCAGTGAATGTAGGACCAATGAGCAGATGCAGGAGACTAAAATGACACCCTGAAGTTAAATCCAGAACCTCAGGACTTTTTGCCCTTTTAACGTTTTGCTTGCTTGGCTTGGACTTCATACCTGTAGATAGATGCCCTTTTGGTATCCACATCCAGCTACCCCTGACTGTTGATGTCATGCTGACATTTGACCCTGTTCCTCTGTGCTAGCTGTAGCCATGGCAACCCTAAGGCTCTGGGGTCAGGGGTTCTTAAATGGGCAGGAGTCAAGCAGGCTGCAGAGAGGTTGCCAATCCTCGTGTCTTAAATTGCCCGATTCTGAGCCAGCGCATTCGCCACTTTGTTATAACTGTTCACTGCCCATAGCCGAGCAGCTGACCGTGGGCTGTTCCTGAGTATCTTTGGGTGTGCAGATGGCACACACATACCATCATGTTCTCCACAGAGACTGAAACCTTGCTTGCTTGGCACGGATTTTGTACTTGGCTGGCACACGATTTAGTTTTGCTCCTTGTGGATGATGAAGACCCCAGTAAGCCTGAGCATGGGTCTCTTTTTTTATAAAAATCTGGCCACATCCGTCTACTGGACCAGCCCCAGAGCGGGCTTCACATTTGAATCTCTGGTTCCACCGAATTGCTTTTTTCGGGTTGCACATGAGGATTCCACACTTGGCTTCTGTCGCAGGAAGCCCCAAAGCCTATTACTGCTCTCAATGAAGGAGTGTTTGCAAGGCATTGAATTGCCAAGGGCTGGGCTCACTCATCGCAGCTGCAGAGCTATTTAGCGTCAGCCTCACACCTGATGGGAGAGCGTACAGCCTTGCTCCCCAGTAACTATTCTGTTTTTGTTTGCTTTGTTCCCCAATCACATACCTTTCTGCTTTGGATGCTCAAAACGCAGCTTTATATTCTAGCATTGATAATTGTGCTGCCCTGTCCCCTCAACCCTCTTGGCCTCTCTTCCCATTCTGGCCACGTTATTCCTGGCCTTGGCTTTTTATGTATATTGAATTTTGTGATGGTCTCACAACCAGCCACAAATTCTTTGTGGAATGAGGCTCGATGTAAGCAAAGAAGCAAATTCTGTGTCTTAGGTTCTTCTGTATTTGACCTGATATTGTCCCCCGAACTTTTCTCTAGTGCAGGGGTCAGCAAACATTTTCTGTGAAGGATCAGATAGTAAATATTTTAGGCTTTTTGGGCCAAATGGTTTCTGGTACAACTACTCAGCTCTGCTCTTGTGTAGAGAAAGCAGCTGTGGCTAATATGTAAATGAATGAACATGTTTCTGTTCCAATAAATCTTTATGGTCTGTGATATTTGAAATCCATATCATTTTCCTATTACAAAATATTATTCTTTTGACATTTTTTCAGCCATTCAAAAATGTAGAAACCATTCTAAGCTTATGAGCTGTACTAAAACAGGTGTCAGGCCAGATGTGGCCCAGGGGCCACAGTTTTCCGCCCTCTGCCCCAGGGCACAATTGTGTTTTGATCACTTCTTAGAAAGTGATGGCATTAAAATTGGCAGTCCACAGTGTTCAATCCCGAGTTCATCTTTTCCAAGTGATGTCATAGAGTCGGTACACCCTGGGAATATCAGAAAGAAACTATGTGTGGGCAGGAGAAAGCTCTGGAATAACAGATATGCATGTCTTCCTTCACCTGAAGATTTGCAATCCTTTCAATTTGTGGCACGAACAACTCTTTATGGTACTTGTACAAGTGGTAGATAGACTTTCTTTTGCTTTTTAAAAAAGTGTTTTTATTAAATGAAACTTTTGTAAAATAGATGTAAGATATATTACTGCATTACTGGTATGATAAACAACTGATGTGCCCATTACTCAACTTTAGAAAAAGAGCATCGTCATTTTTGAGGTTTCCTGTGAGCACTCCCTACACGGAGATAACTACTTGCTGGAAGTTTGTGTTCATCATTCCTTTGCTTTCCTTGAGGGTTTGACCACATACAGAAACAGATGCACAGTTGTGCTTCATATCACTCCTTGAATTCCTCTGCAGCTTGCCTGAGGTTCATCCATGCTGTTGCATTTAGCTCTCATTTATTCAGTTTCACTGATGTCCCGTGTTCTACTGTGTGAGTGCACCATGATTTATTTATCCATTCCACTGTTGGTGCACAGTCAGATGGTTTCCAGTTTTTTATTATTACAAAGAGGACTGCTGGGAACACTCTTTTACGTGTCTCTTGGTGCATGTGGGCAAGAAGTAGAAGTAGAATGGCTGGCTTTTGGTATCTGATTGAGAAAAATATCTGGTGAAAAGTTACTATAATCTGAGTAATGCTTTTAAATGAATTGTATTTAATTGCTCATGCTAGCAGCATGCATTTATGCCAGACATGATTTACTAGTTATCGTTGAGTACGTGGATTCCCGTATCTCTTGGCCGTAACTCCCAACGGCCCTGGCCCACCACGTTTCTGTCCTGGAAAGGTGCTGCCTTTTTCTACTCCTGAAGAGTCTGAAGACTCAGATCAGATACTGGCATCCTGTAGGGTAAGGAAATTCACGCTTCTGTGTCTGCTCCTGGTTCCTAAGCAGCCTTGTTGTTTCACTCCTTGCCCTTTGTGTCAGTGGCCACATGTTTGTTTGGCGTGTCGTTAGGATTTGCAGGGATCATATGTTCTATATCAGGTTTCTTTTAACCTCCATCAAAAGCCCTTGCCTTGGCATAAAAGTGCATGGTGTAAGTCAGAACATCCCTTTACTGCTGGCAAAAGGGACCTTTTAACCCCAGAACAAGTATAACTGGCTCGTATATAGATATTTGAAGTGCATTTAACGTCCCCTTTCTTTTCTGGAGATTGTGTTTAATTTGTTTGGTGGAGTGGTTTCTTCCTGAAATCTGTAGAAAACAATCAACATATAATCTTAGCTCTGCATTCCCCCGAGGCCCAGAGTCCGAATGGCTTAGACTTTGTTGGCACTCGGTCCCCACTGCAGCACCCCTTCTGAGCCTGATCGCCTCTGGGTAGCCGCACTCCTTCTCTCCTGACCTTTTCTTTCTTTCTGTCTTTCATCCTTGTCTGGGTTCAGCTGTGTCCCCCCACAAGATATGTGATCCCCAGAACTTATGAATGTGACCTTATTAGAAATAGGGTCTTTGCAGATGTAATCAAGTTAAGATGAGATCATAATGGAGTAGAGAAGGCCCTAAATCCGATGGATGATGTCTTTATAAGAGAACGGAGAGGGAGATTTAGACCAGGACTCAGAGAAGGCGCAGAGAGAAGACGACCAGGTGAAGACTGAGGCAGAATTGGGAATGATGCCGTTACAAGCCCAGGAGCTGAGGATTGCTGTCAACCCCCAGGAGCCAGGAGATGGTCATGGAACAGAGTCTTCCCTAGAATCTTGAGAAGGGGAACAGCCCAGCTGACACCTTGGTTTTAGAATTGTGGCCTCCTGAACTGTGTGAGAATACATTTCCTTTGTTTTAAGCCACCTGGTTGGTGATAATTTGTCACAGTAGCCCCAGAGAATGAATACAGTCTTCCTCTTCCTCAGTATCTCCCTGTCCACTTTCCTGTTTCCCCAGGTTACCTCTAACTGCCAGTTTGAGGAAGGTCTGAGGGACAGGTTGGCTCTTCTGACCCCGGAAGATATACCCATAAGTAGGATTGGCCTGAGGTTCTGTGGGACTCCCAGAGGGAGAAGCCCGGTCTGCTTCCCTGGCCTCATCTCCAGACTTTCATTGGGAATCTTAGAGGATTCTGTCAGCCCCATTCAAAGACAACTAAAATCGGTCTTCACATCCTCCTTTATAGTAAGATTGTGAAAATATAGCAATAACCTGCTGGAAGGACCCAATATCTGTTTATTTTCCCCTTCATGAGCAAATCAAAATTTCTGCACTCATCTAAGGAAAACAGGATTCCAGGATGGCTATTAAAAGTAATTCCAAGTAAATATAGTTAAGGACATGAGTATGTACTTATTGGGTAAGGTATAGGCAAAAGTTGGATTGCTTCAAATTTGGTGAGCTCACCATTCTTTCAATAGTCTTAAAGGAACCATTATGGGAAATGTCAAATACCAAGTGTTTTGCTACAACATGTGTTTCTGTAATGCAAGTCGACTTGTGCTATTGTTATGACCACAAATGTGGGAATGATGTCCTATGGCATGGAAGTTAAGTTTTCCCTAGCTTGTTAATATTAGCTGAATGCAAGGTACGCAAATCCAACAGAGCTCAGGAGCTAAGGAGCAACACAGAACCCATCCACCTTCCTGAGTCGTTTGGTCCCTTGCTCTGTTTCAGAAATGGTTTTGCATGGTTCTCTGAGCTTTGTGCGTTTTGCCCTTCTTGTTACAGCTCAACCGGCTCTGTTCTTATCTCCATCAAGCTACCATCACCTTTTTAAAATTTTAAGTAAAGTCCTTTTTTTTTTTTAACTTGTTATAATTCACCCCCCCTCTTTTTTTTCTTCTTCTTCTAACTGTGCTGGTATTAAAAATAAATCGTTACTGTCTTGTTAATTTTCTGGGGACTAAGTTTGCATCAGTCTTGAATAGTCTACCCCATCTTTTTTTTTTCCTTTTTTTCCCATAAGCTCTGTTATTAATGTTACAGAACTTAGTAGAACATATGCTTTCTTTAATGATCAACACAGCAAAAATGATTGTATTTCCCAGAAATGGGTAGAAAGAGGCACCTCCTCTTCTCCCTGATGTGGGTCAGTTATAAGGCTTTCATGGTATTGGTCATTCCAGGGGTAGCCCCTTGGGCACGGGCTGGGGCTCTCAGTGAGAAGCTGTGGCTCTCAGTGAGAAGCTGTGGCAGTGGCATTCGATTCCCCCAGCACTCTTCCAGGAAACTTGTAGGATGCCAAAGACACTGGCCTTGTGACTGCAGCTGAGACACGCAGACTGGCTGTTCATTGCCTGCGATCTGCAGGGATTCCTGTATGTTGGAATGAGGGCCATGAATCAATATTCAGCTTCAATAAAAATTAAAATTCCAGTCAGGGCCTTTCCTTCTCTCAGGTGAAATCACTGGTAAATAGTGTGTGAGTGTTTTGTTCTACATCCTTTTCCTCTTGCCCTCGTTCCTGTTTATCTGCTGATATGATTGGCTTGCATTGAAAAAAAAAATTGAGCTCTGATATATGTGAATAGCTAATTATTGATGTTTATTCTTCAACACGTTTTGGAAAATGAGTAGATAAGCGCTTATGAGGGCCCATTGGTTACCTCTGATGTTACGACAGAAATGCTAAAATTATCAGATTTATGTAATTACATATTTGGAAATGCTTTATCATAATTTACTAGTGAATATTGATTTCCATGTTTTAAAAAAATACCTGTTTCATGTATGAAAAATGGAGTGTCATTCAGTGGGTTTGATTGACAGATACAGTGAGTGGGACTCGTCAGTAGCCTCAGGCCGTGACCAGTGCCTTCCAGACACATCCCTTCCCTTCACCCTGGCCCCCTGCAGTTGGTGTTTGTGGGAGTCAGTGTACCAGTGTACCAGCCTCCAGGATGCAGAATGCAGCGAGGACAGCCAACGAGGTGAGGAAGGGACCTTGCCCAGAGCCGACACAGATTGGGCCTCAAAACTATTTGTTGATGAATCCAATTTATAGAGATTCCATCATAAGTAATGACCTCAGTTCTGAAGGAGGGGATAGTTGGTTGAAAAAATAGAGATTTAAAAAATATGCCACGTCCTAGAGAAAAAAAAAATCCATGAATGGGTTTAATTTAGTTTGGAAATATTAATACTGGTGTTATTAAATATGCAATAACTTTGAGGTAACATCTCCATCTTTTTATGTGTTGAGTGGACATAATTTTCTTAAACCTGTTTGAAGTTCTCTTAACTGTATTATATTTTCTAGGTAGATTTTTGATGAATGTGTGAATCTTGAAATCCAATCAGAAAGTGTTTATTGAGCCAAGGGTCAAGAGGGCCACGAGGCATAGGTGTTGTGGGGATAAAAGAAAGTGCATGGCCACTGCCTAGACAGCCGACAAGGAAGGCTTCCAAGAAATGGATTATCCCGTTTATCCAGTAGGTTGCTGCTATATCCCATTATTCCCACTTAGGGAGGGTGGGAGTCTACAGATAAACTTGGTTCAAATCCTGTGTCTGGTGCTTGCTATGTCTCACATTAGGCAAATTACTTAACCTCTCTGTGCCTCAATTTCCCCTTCTATAAAATAAAAGTAATGAAATGAACCTCTTTGATTTCTTATGACATTTAGATGAGAAATGCACGTAAAGCTTCTCAATTTAGGATGGCTCCCAGCAGGTATTAAGCACGCTAACCGTTGTTTTTCGTTTGGGCTAACTCTTGTTTTGGCTCCCGTAGCTGTCTTCCTTCATTCTTTTAAAAATTATTATTATATATCCCCCCCTTTCTGCCTGTTATTCCTGTGCTCATTTTTGCGTTCGTCTGTGTCTGCTTGTCTCCCCCTGCTGCGGTGACCCGCTGAGTCAGCTCACCGTGCGGCGGCCTGCCTGCTCGCGGCAGCTTGCCCTGCTCGCGGGGGCTTGCCCTGCCTGAGGCGGCTTACCTTCTCGAGGCGGTCTGCCTGCTCGAGGAGGCCCCGGGAACTGAACCCGGGGCCTCCCATGTGGTAAACCGGAGCCCTACCAATTGAGCTACAGCCGGTTCCCTGCATATTTCATTCTTAAGCACATGTCCCATTCACGCAGGTAAAAGCTGTGTGGGAGCAGTGAGCACACAGGTTGGCCTTCTTGGACTTGCAGAGGGGAAAACATCTGGCAGCTTCCATCAAGGTGCCTTTGTTCCTTTGGGTTTATTTTAGTCCTCTGAGTCTCTGATACCAATGGAAGCCTGGCACATGAAAATAATACTAGTCTGAGTACAGTTATAAAACAAATAGCTCTTTGGAAGGGAAAGGGTAGGGCTGGGGATAAAGCCTATGGCTTGGTTATCCCCAGGTTATTTTTAGAGGGGAGAAGCCCACCTCTAGTGACTTCGCATTCTTTCTGGGCTCTGACCTCTCGGTTTTGTCCCTTCACCCTGTACCTGGGACCAGCTGGAGTGTGACTTGCACTCAAACCCATAACTCTTGGGCTTCCTCTTTTTTGGTCACTGACCAGCCAGTTTCCCTTAAGTCACTACCGGTCAGTGACCTCTTCCCCAGAAAAAAAAAATGCTGAAGAAGTTTCTCAACTCAAAACAATTTCTACATTCTCTTCTACTCAGACACTTTAGAGTCCCCTTGTCTGGAGTGGGGTGGCATCAACTGGCACAGTGCTTGGAAGTGGCCATATTGCTATCAGATTCAGAAGTGTCCATTGTTTCTGTCAAGGAAACAGATTCTCCTGAGAAGTGTTGGTTTGTTCCAGATTCTGTTATCTTGGGCAGCTAAGTTCCTGGTCCTACAATTTTGCACATGCTTGGAAGGACAGAGTAAGTTAATAGGACAAGGAGACAATGACCCTTGGCCAGCCAGTCTGAAATGTTTTTTTTTTTAAGAATCCCAAATCCACATTCCAAGCCCTAGCCCTTGTTGTGGGTGGGACCTCTCTGGCACGGCTGTAAACGTAGTATGGCAGAGGGTGGGAGCTGCACATCAGAGAGATAGGAAGAAGGAGAAGAAAGGGCAGAGAGTCAGACAGACTGGGAGAGAGAGGGAGACGAGAGACAGAGACCCTGCAGTGGATCCTGGAGGAGCCAGTGGCTCCGCCGATGCTTGTGGCCGCCGGGAAACAGCTGCCACCTGGGCCAATGAGTGTGACTCCCGCCGTGGTGGAAACCCGGAGGTAGAACTGGCTGGAGCTAAATATAATTTATTTTCCACCATGTAACATTCCGAACATGCTGAAGAAGAGAGAAGGGCCTGCAGGTTGTGACCGTCTTGATGGTGTGTGCAGCTGCTTTGTCCAGTCTGAGCCCTCCCAGGCAGTGCAAATCTTAGGCACTTTGGATGAAAAACCAACACCCATGTGCTCTGTGCAGTCCAGAGAGGAATGCTGCATCTCTGGTCAGACGCCTCTCATTTCAAGAGTCATTCTTCTCTGTAGTTGTGACAGTTTATGACCAAGGCTGCAGCCTTTTCTGGCTGGGAGTGTGGGCTTCCAGAAGCTGATTCCTGCCATCTGCCTTTGAGAGGTAGGGAAAGGTTTAAGGGCACGGAGACTCTTCCCAAGTTGTCAGAATCACAGGTTAAAATGCCTCATCTTCCTATGCTGTTCACAGGCCAGTGGACGCTTGAGTCGAATTTAAAAGCGGGCGCCAGGTACCCAGGTCTTTCACCCGTTTCTAAAAGGGGAGCGCGTGAGCTTTGCATTGCAGATGCGATTTTTATTTTTAAATGCCGTGACGGCCTGTGAGCAGTGACGCATCCACAGCCAGCTAATCTGTATTGTGTAAAAACACACAAACCACAAATTATTTTTAAAAGGGAAGAAAGCAAAAGAACAGATGCAGCAAACTCCTCGTGTCACGTGAGTCGAGGGCAAAAACTGCAAGAGTCACTTCTGGGCAGCAGCTCAGGGAATACCAGCTTGACAGAGTGGGCTGGAAACTGCTTCCTCTGGGGGTGGGGGTGAGGGTGGGGGTGGCTGACACCCTTCTTTGTCTATAACAAATTTCAGGGCATTGATGCTAATCACCTTTTGTGTGCATGTATTTCTCTTTTTAAACACAGTTTAATAATATTTTACGTGTACATATTGAAAAATGCAGAAATCAGAAGTATACAGCTTATGTTATTTCAAAGGGAGCCAAGCCGTGAACCAGGAGGAGGTGCCTTCCCAGTGGGAGGTCTGTATCTCCACACTGAGAAATACTGGCTGGCCCTGGTGTGCTAAAGTCATCAACTATATTATATAACCCAACTCTCCTTGTCTAAAACAATGAGCTTACAATCTAAGAATAATAGAAATGGCACTCCTTGGGCCGCCATAGGACTAAATTGTATTTCCATGAATGAAATCAGAGACCTGGATCAGGATTTGGAAAGCGTCAGAGCGGAGCGCGTGCTTTCTTCGCAGTCCCTAGTTTGGGCTGGCTGGGCCGTACACAGTGATGCCCAGGTGCCCCTGGGTG
>PVKH010047848.1:0-10261 GCA_004027955.1 Chaetophractus vellerosus | reverse complement strand
GGGTGGGGGGGATATGTAAAAAAAAAAGTCTAAGATTGAATGACAAATATTTATTAAAAAAAAAAAAAAAGAAATTCAACTCCAGTTTGTTACTAAGTAGGTATATGAGACTCATTTTTAAAAGGTATAAGGGCTGGTGGGGAGGAATCTGTTCTTAACTTTGAACTTCCATTTCAGCTTAAGGTTTTTAACCATTACAGAAGACAGCCAAAATGTGGGATGATCATCCATTTGAAAAATTATTTGTAAGTAGCTGCCCTGTTGCATATTCGACGGAAATTAGATCAGTTACTTTGAGCCAGTATTATAAATATGAGTATTTGAGTTTGACAACAGTTTTAAATAATGCCAAGCCAAATTAAAAAAAAAAAAAAAACACGTTGGAATGTTAATGAACATTTGAAAAGAAAATGAAATGATTACTATCTCTTCTAGGTTGTAAACAAGATTTCTATTTAAATATTAGTAAACTTATGGCACTTGAAATATCGGTAATATAATATTGGAAAAATTTGAAATACTATCATTGATAAAGGACATGCAAACATAGTTATGTTTCCCAATGTAAGACATCACAGTAGGAAAAGCTAATCTCGTGGTCTACAAAGATACCTGTAATTTCAAAGTTTCTATAATATGCAGCTATGTGGCTGTGTTCAGAGAAAGATACTAAACAATCAGTTCCTCAGTTTGTTACTCTATAATGTGTTGATCATTAGCAAAATTTGGATATTTTCCCGACATAATATTAACTTTTTAAAATTGATCGCTACATAAGACAATTTCTTCAGCTGTCGTTTTTGAGCAGGCTCCTCCCTGCATCATTTGATTATGATATGTCACTGATGTGTGGACTCCAGCAATGGCAATCACCAGTGATAACAAAAGGAAAAGAAACGCAGCACCATTTCTACCTATAAGGCAACATATTTAGGGACATTATTGCAAAAAGATTTTTTTTTTTAATATCTATGTCAGAATGCCTTCGTGACCAAGCAGGGATATGCTCTAAACTGATATTCTTGTATTGATTAGAAATGCAGAAGTCTTCTTTCCTTTTTTGGTTAGCATTCAACCTATTTATTTATCTAGTCACAAATTTTAAAAACAAATTTACTTGAACTACAGTAGATTTCATCTCAATAAACATTTGCCAAACACTGATACTGTATGAACTGGAAGAAAGGGAAGGAGAATAGAAGGGAAACTGAGGATGCCCTGGCATTTGAAGAACTTAAAAAGTGACCTTAATAAAAATTTTTAAAGTTTAGATTTAGTTCTTCATATTCATTTTTTGATCAAGTGATAAAATTATAAAAGTGTGTTGTCCAAATAGAAAATACGAAGACTTAAGAAAATAGAACAGAGAAGTTAAGACAGTTAGGAAATTCTTTTAAATTGCCAATTTATCCCGGTTTCTCTTTGGCTCTATCTATAAGTAGTTGGATCACAGGATAACAGAGCCAATAATTTGGAGTACCTAGTGAGTGGATGTATATCAACATCCATGGACTGGCCATCTGACAGATCTTCATAGGATTTGTGGCCAAAACCTACTTACCTCGGTGAAATTCACAAGCAATTGTTCACATCTCAGTTTGATTAAACCATAATTTAATACCTTGGTGGCATTTTAGTCCACAGTATTGGGTGATGGTTTGGTCATCTCATAATTATAAAATTAATGTGTTTTTATCTTTCTGGAGTTGTTTCCCTAGAAATTCATTATACTTTTTACTTTTCAATGTTCTACTCCTTTGAATTAAAATGTAACTAAAGCAAGCTGTCATCTGAACTTGATAATTGAGCAGTTAATTAAGAAAGGAGCCTGCTCTTTTCTGAGGATTAATATCAGAAGGGGGAAAGGTGCCCCAAGTGGAGAGCATTCCAGATGAAACTTTGTAAATTTGTTCACTTTCTCAGACCTAACCAAAGCTGGCTGATGTTTTGTGGCACGATAAAAGGATGGAGAACGTATCAAAACAAGTGCGAATTGAGTCTTGGCATTCTGAGACTTTCCTTCTGCTCTAGAGCTACCCCCTATACCCTTCAACTCTTCCTCATTTCCTTTCTTCTTTTAAATGGAACCTCAGTGAATCAGATACTCAATTTGCCTGACCTTTCAGACCTTCTCTACATCTGTGGACTTTTCATGATTATTGTAGAAAGAGGAACAAAAGGGAAAAAAATATTTCCACCAAATTGCAAATTATAATGTAGCTGATAAGCATTTCCTTGTGTAGATGCAGTCCGTATCTGAGAAATAAGAAATACCACTTGGAAGACATTTCTAGCTCTATCTGTGTTTAATATTCTCCAATTTACAGGGATTTTTCTTTATGATTCTTTTTTCAGGAGGCCATTCTGCCATCTCATCAGTCACCTCTCCCGTTCCCCTGAGAGGTCATTTTGAACATTTAACTGTTTTTCAAACGCACTGTCTCACTCACCCCATCATTTTCAGAAGATGGCCTTGAAGCATACTTCAGAAGAACATAGAGGTCACTAAATGTGGCCTTCTGTGGCCTTCCAAACCCACCTGCACCCATTTGCCATTCTTTCTTCGTAGTCTTGGACCCCAGTGGAGGCATCAGTCCACCTGGATAAGATGGAGGCCCCAACCTTGATACCTAGCAAAATCGGGGTTCTCTGCCCAATGTACTCCAAAGACCAATCCCAGAGACATGGGGGTTTCAAAGAGAGAAAGAGATTTTATTATTAGCGCATAGCAAGGAGCTCAGATAGCCTAGTGGCCTAAAACCCTTTCTCCCCAAACTGTAGTAATCCTGGTAGTTTTATAGTATCCCAGGCTTAGCAGGTATATGCTAATGAGTAATTGGAGTGGGGCTGGCTCAGGTTCCTTCATAAATAAATATTAAGGGGCTGTCCAATGATCATAAGGCTTTACAGCTGTCAAACAGGATAGGGGGTGGATAAAAAGGGGGGTCCGTCACAAGGTTCTTAAAATCACAAGATAAAGGGCAGATAGTTTTACAATCATTATCCGAAATCAAGGCATCTGGATTCTAGTTCAGCAAGTTTCAGTAATTTCTGGTATTTACTTTTACAATAGACTAGAAAGTAGAAAGGCATCTATATAATGATTCAGTAATCATAATTATTTGTTAATTCTTAACCTCGGTTACAACCTGAGCCCTCCATATGTTTTCCCTCATCCCCCAGGGACCCTGGTCCATCAACCGTCTTCCCGTCTGTGTCTTTAACCTAGGATCTTCCTGTATTCTTCTCTCCCAGCCTACAAGCATGCTCAGGTCCCTTCCACCTTGAAAATTCAAATGCTTGAACCTGAGTCGCTCTTTAGTTTCTCTCCTGTCTTCTTCCGTTTAGAAGCAAGGTTTTTGAAAGGTCAGTCTTCTCATGATACACACTGTAATCACCTGTTCTAGCTCACTGCACTACACTTTTCTTTGTTGGTTGTGCCTCCTCTGTGCCCAGATCAGCCCCCATGTATCTGTATATCTTTATCTTAACATTAGGACACTCGGTGATATTGTTGGTGAAGTGGTTACAAACCCCAGGCTTCACACACTGTCTGGCAGGGTGACTGGGCTCCCACACTTACATTGTAATTGTAGCAAATTACCTGGCTGGCTGTGCCTCAGTGTCCTAATTTTTTAAATGGAGGAAATATTACCAAGTATATAGAGCAGTTGTGAAGGTTGAGTAAATTAAAGCATGTAAAGAACTTAAAAAAAATACTTGGTAAACAAGAGTAAGTCCCAATACAAGTCAGTTTACTTTTTACTCTTTCCTTCTTTCCCCTCCTCTCCCTCCTTTTCTCTTTTTCTACCTTTTCTCCTTCATTTCCTCTCCCTCCTCCTCTTTTTCTTCCTTTTCTCTTCATCTACTTTTTCCTCCTCATCCTCCTCCTCTTTTTCCTCTTCCTCTTCTTTGTCATCCTTTTCTTTTTTATTGTCCACCTCCTCCTCATTATCAGTATTTCCTCAGCTAGAATGCTCTAGAAGCTCTGTGGGGACTGAGGCTTTATCATATTCCATTTTGTGAACCTGTAAGGTGCCATAGAGAATGCCTTTTCTTCTTTGGACATGGTTTGAGAATAATGTCATAATGTTTTTCTCTGCTTTCAGTAATATTTTCACCTTTAGCATTGGTGAACATGTGTTATTTTACATCAGGTTAGTGACTCAATGATAGAATACAGGGGTCTTTAGGAAACCCATCTGAATGCTAAATATGCAAGATTAAGGCCTTTTATAAGTACCTGGAAACATGCTAGCGATAGCATATGTCTATGTAGCACTTACTATGTGTCAGATATGGTTTTATAATAGTTTGACATAGATGAACTCATTCTGTTATTGCCCCCATTTATAAGGTCTAATCGTCATGAATTATTTTTTAAATTCCCATAGTTAGAGTAATTATTTTACGTATCATTATATATAATAACAATAATTTATTATTATAATTAAACCTTTTCATACCAGAAAGCAAATGACAAATATGGTTTTATAGTTTTAGAAACCAATGAATGAAATGTCATTTTCCATCAGAGAAACACGTATGAAAAATCTTTCTTATATAGGTATAATAAAAGTTCATTTTCTAAATTTGTATCCATAATTCTAACCAAGGATGGAGTTGAACAGGGGATACATTTCTCTCTTCTTAGTACTGGAAGGTCCTATTTCATCCAGTAGTTTGGGACCAGTCAATTCACCAAAACTGTAAGCTTCAGTTTCCACGGTACATTCTAAAGACATTCTAATGTCTTTACAAACCATAATGTATTATGTTTGTTACATTGTAATTTTAATTTGGAATATTAATTAAGATGTATCTTGAAGATTTTTTTTTTCATTTTTCACAAACGGAGAGGTAGTCTAGCAAGTTTATTTTTCAATGTTTAAATAAGTTTAAAAAATCCTGCCATACCAAACCCCACTGCTTCTGGACTTGCTGTAGGATTAAGAAGCACTAAGAGGTTCTACAGAAAAGGCACTTGTTGAACTTGGTTTAACTCAATATTTCCTGAAACCATCCTCCACCCTGGTATCTATTAATATCTTCAAGCACATTCATGTTCTCTGGAACACGATTTGCATAATATTCATGTGTTTACCAGTTTGGGTCCTGTCTGATGAAATGTCTTGCATTATTTTTATTAACGTTATATTCTGTTGTATTTTAGTCACAATGAGCTTGTGGTCATAACGAGTTTGAACTTCAAGCTGGTAAGTTAAAAGGGACTGGCAGTGAACAAGGAAATTAATTTGCAAAGTAGACTCTTGGGAAGAATTTTTTTGTGTGTGTTTTTTTTTTTAATTTACCAGTAGCTTGGGCCTCTGAGTTTAACTAGCCTTCACATTGTAGTTCAGTTCAATATTACACAGGGCAGAAAAAGTAAAAAAGTAACGGGTTGTTACTGAAAGAATCTTGGGGAAGCTTTGCAGTGCACAGAATGAGAGAGATTATTTAGTTGGGCTATGAAGCGTACATTTGGAGGGAGGGAGGGAAGCTGGAATCCATAATTATTAAAGACCAGCAGTTTTTTATTATTATTATTATTAGTCATTATCACAAATAGTATTTCAAGATTTAACTTGTTTTTTGTCATTTGATTTTTTTTGTGCTGCAACTAGTTAAGATTGTAATAGCTTTTAATATGGTTTGTATTAATAGCTTCTAAAAAACATCCGCTGTTGTTTTACTTTAATTTGATCTAATTATGGAGATGAATGCTAATGAAAGTTCTCTGGGGCTCCTCTCTTTCAACTGGAGCAAACTTCCTACCTGCCTAGTTTTGAACCGTAACATATTTGTTCATAAATTATCCAGTAGCACATGTATGAAGCTACTGTAAGTCCCTTTCTGAATGGTAGAAACTTTATTTGGCACAACTATGCCATATAATGCTTTTCACTTTTCACAAGACGGGCATTCAGCAATATCCAAGAAGGAAGAGGGTGTTCTGTTTTCACTGTGGTTTGGTATACTTTCTCTCCTCATTTAAATGTTCCTTCTTTTTCCTGTGTACCTTCCATGACTGAAGTTGATTATTTGACTGATTTGGGCATCTTTTGTCTCTTTGGAGGCATTCAGCATTCAGAATTGTAGTGTTTTTTTTTTCCCATGGAAAATTTTGCTCTCGCAAAAAGTGTAATTGATAAATCATGGAAACATTTTATTCATTCGTTGGTTTTGTCAATATGTGAGACTTAACCTGATTATTTGAAAGTTTTTGTATTCTCTGGAACATGAGCTTTGGTTCTCATGGGAGCTTTGAGAAGGAGGGAAGCGACAGTGAAAGAAACTGAACCGAAGCTTGGAATGGAATTTGTGATTTTTGTTTCGACCATAATCCAGAGGTTGTGCTGCTTTTTTCTCTTTTTCCTTCTGTCATCTGTGAAGGTGGCTGGATGACAGAACTGTACAATGGAAAACTGATGAATTCCAGAGCTAGACTTTCTAACTCGTTAAATGATTAGGAACATGTCATTTAACTTTTCTAGGCCTCACTTTCTTCATTTGTAAGAGGAAGCGGCTGGATTAGATTATCATTAATTGGATCAAATCTAATAGTCTAGGATTCTAATACGCAAGTAATAAAAATATAATTAGATATGAAACTTGTAGTTACTTCCTCTAAAAACTCATTAATATCTAAACTTGCTATCTAGTTTGTATTAACTTTGCGTGGCGGAGGAAAATAATGGCCTCTGAATCACTGAAAACCACCCAACTAATGCGCAATTGGAATCCAAATTAGTCAGATTAATTCTAACCATCACATTCCTCCTTTGCCCATTTTAAGTTACTGTGATTATTTTTTGTTAGCTCTTTGGGAGAAATAGATTATTTTTTTTTAATTATGAAAATGTTATTTCAGTAAATGTAATTTAATTAAAATGAGAATTTCTGCCAACTGTTTTAAATAAATACAGTGTTCTTTTACTAGTATGAAAGGAGTTACTATTTGCTGTCTCATTTCCTCACTAATATGCTGGCCTGTTTAGCTCGAATCTGAGCTGGTGGAAGTTTATTCTTAACCAAAGCAGTTCCTTTTTCATGTAAGTAGGTTAAATGTGAATTGGGCAGCCTTGGGGCTCTTTTTTGTTCACTTTTAAAAAGCCCCCCTCAAGTGGGCCCCTTTTAGAAACCTAGAATCATATGTTTGGAAGATTGATCCAAATTAACATTAGAATGGTCCTTTTATTTAAAAAAATTTACGGACTAGTTAAAATATGCTAAAGTGACATAGGCTGAAATAAAACTGAATAGGGGAAGTAACATTTCTTATTTTATTCTACTCTTACGATGAAAGAACTGAAATCACAGAAAAGTGTAGCTTATGTTAAGGTACAATTTCTGCTTGAAAAATACAGGATGGACTGTATTTGTACAAAAGGTACAAATTAATGCCATTCATTTTCTTGTGACTTTATATGCCCTCGAATGGTGTAAGCAGATCAAGAGTTTATCTATGTTTTGACATTTGAGAAGCCTGTTTGTTTATCTTGAAAGAAATATTACATTAATACATTTTAGAATTTGCTTGTTTTAATCTTCTTGATAGAAATGCTGGCACTCAATGAATTATGTTAATGTGCCTTCTCTTTTGTAGGTTGGAAGGCAATTTTGTCCAGAGTTAAGACAATGCAAACGTTTTTAATTTGTTGGAAAAGACTCTGAGCTATTAAATATGTGTAAAATTGCAAAAGCTGTTTTTTACAATATGCTGTAAAACTAGAGAGCTACAAATTATTACTTTGGCTATAATTCAGGACTATACAATAACCCAGATGCCTTAAACTTCTCCCAGGAATGAGAAAAAAGCCATGATTTTCAGACATGTGTGCATTGTATATGCTAATAGCTTCGCAGTGAGTCAGGTCTATATTCTAGTAATAGGGGAAATGTTCGTTTTTAGCTTTTCAGACCACGGGGAATGTAGTAATTACAACAGGCACTAACTAATATCTGTCTCCTTTCTACCTTTGCTTTCACCCACTGCCCAGTTCCAATCACCTGAATAACCCCAGTGGAATTTGTCAAAGGACTTTGACGCTATGTCATTTCCAAAGCCTTTCAGTCTCTCTGTAGTATATTTAGCACAGGTTTGGTCCTCAAGGACTATATAGCCTAGCTCATAGCTATACCATCACAGCAGAAGGAATTGAGGATGTTTTTGTGTACTTAAATATGTCTGTAGACATTTCCGTTTATCTGATATACAATGGTGATTTTCAGAACACAAAACTGGAATACTCTTTCATAGTTAAGATTAAATCTAAAGCCATGCTCTCAGTAAATAATCTGTATCCCAGTCAGGTAATCCCACCATTAGCTAGGTAGTGGACATAACATATGATGTTCAATCTTATGGAAAAGTTGGGGAACAAAATAAATTTGCAACTTTTACTGCCAGATAAGAAGCATAGAAATAATCAATTTTTAGCATTCTACCTACAGTGTTTGAAATAGTCACTTGTATAAATTCATTGAACAAGCAAATTCTCTTTATTGTAGTCCACATCAGATGCACAGTATTGGTTGTTGTGGTGTCAATTGCGATTCTCACATTCTATTTATTTATTTATTTATTTATTTATTTATTTATTTATTTATTTATTTATCCCACCTACCCACCCCCCTTGTTGTTTTTGTTCTCGCTGTCTGCTCTGTGTCCATTTGCTGTGTGCTCTCTGTGTCTGCTTGTCTTCTGTTCTTGTCTTCTCTTTTAGGAGGTACCGGGAACTGATCCTGGGACCTCTGATGTGGGAAAGAGGCACTCAATTGCTTGTACCACCTCAGCTCCCTGGTTTGTTGTCTTCCATTGTCTCTCCTCTTTGCCTCTTTTTTGTTGCGTCAGCTCACTGAGTGGGCCAACTCGCCTGTGGGCCAGCTCGCCACATGGGCCAGTTTACCACGCAGTCCTGCTCGCCTTCACCAGGAGGCCCTGGGAAACAAACCTGGGACCTCCTATATGGTAGACAGGAGCCCAATCACTTGAGCCACATTCACTTCCCTGATTCTCACATTCTTAATCCTTAACTTTCCAGAATTTTCTCAATTTCTTGAAGAATGCATAGGTTTTTAGTAGCTAGGACCCTGTAATTAATATCAGCTAAATATGTGTATTTTAAGGCCAAAAAATGCTCTTTTTGAAGAATTTTTGCAAGCTTATTTTAACTCAGAATGTAGGCAAATACAGAAATTTTGAATGAAATCCAGAAGCTTTTTATCTTTATTTGCAAGATTTATATGGCTTTATTTCCTTGTTAAGATATTAGATTAAATCATTTTGAAACTTTAATTAACCCATACTATCAGGAAAAAAAAAGTGACTTTTCACAATAGACTTAAAGCTTAGTGATAGATTTGTATGTTTCCTTTTACTCTATAATTTGAACTCCCCACACCTCTTCTCTCTTGCAAACAACCATCAATAGATCGGATAATTGTCTAGGAAACAAGAAGGCAAACAGTTAGCCTTGACCTCAATAGCAAGGATTAAAGGTTTGAGGAAGTTTATGGCTTATTTTAACCTCTGTGACTGGGGAGCAGCTATAAAATATAAAACACCACCACCTGTTGTGGAATTTTTTTTTTTTTTTTAATGTGGGAAGACTGATCGGCAACAATCCTTTCAGCTGTCTATTTAGAAAAGGTGATAATCTTCACCTGAAAAAAGCCATTCCGGTATGAAGGCTTTAAGCAGAAGCTACTTCCGTATGCAACTCATATTTAAGTATCCAGCTAAATTTTCCTGATTTGTAAAATGGTTATGCTCTCTTGAGGAGTCCTTCCTCAGCCACCCACCAATCTGCCCTACCTGGCGGGGATGTTTACTTTCCTCCAAGTCTGCTGGCAGGATTCTATTCGTTCTTTCGGTCTGGCTACATCCTCCAGGTAGTCAGATACCTCCTCCTTTTCCACTCTTACACCCTGCCCTCACCCCAGCTCTCATTAGAGCACTTATCATACTCTTGTTTAACTCCCTGAGTTAACTTGTATACCTCAATTCCTTGACTTCAAATTCTTAAGGCAGGAGCCTTTGTCCTTTTCATCATAAGTTCTGCGGTTCTCGTGAGGTGCTTGGTAAGTGGTAAGTACTCAGTGAATATTTATGTAAGGAAGGCTTTGTGGTGGCATACCTTCTGACAGACAGACTGGGCGAGGAGGAAGAAGAGACATTTGGCGACAGGGTGATAGACAGTATTTCTTAGCTTCTTTCTACTTGTATTTAGGTTTGGTTCTGTTAAAAGATATGTAGTCA
>PVKH010047847.1:0-10258 GCA_004027955.1 Chaetophractus vellerosus | reverse complement strand
GTCAAGACACTCTATCCATCATTGGGACACTCAACCTCTGTCATGTCAGGAGGGGAGTGATTTGGTTAAGGTCTAAGTCCAGGCACTCTGTTAAGTGCTTCCCAAACATCATCTCACTTAATTCTCTCAAAAGCCTAGTAGGTGTGTATTATTATCTGCTAATTTATGATGATATAATTGAGCCTTGGAAAAGATAAATGAGCTCCCAGGTTCACTAATAAATACTTAGCTTCAAGACGCATTCAGGTATGTTCAGTATTTAAATAGTCAAAGGGATATCTTCTCACTTTGGGCGAGTATGTCTGTTGCTGAAAAAGGCAAGTGGATGAACTATAGGATTTATATCAAGGCCAGGATGCTCTTCCATGACTAAGCTTCCAGAACAAATAATTTCTAATTTCTAGTCTCATTACTTATTATACCCTGAAAAAATATCTAAGTAATATAGTATAAATAAATGCAATGGGAAATAAATCATGTAATAACTAACCCAGTGACTGGACATAAAGTTAGAAGTTCATTAATAATGCTTGTACAAATGAATGATCCCAATATTGATATATTTTATATATGCAAATATGTGTATTTTATGTATGGAAATTATTCTACCCCTGAGGGGTATTATCAGCTTAGGACAAGTGGGAAAATAGGACTAAAAATTAAAAGTATAGAACAAGAGACAAGTTGTCAGTCAAAAGCAGAATAATTTTGAAATGATGTTTTGGATCCCAACTCATCATTTATCTATCTGAGCATCTGTCCCAGAATTGGTTACTAAATTTCTAATGTAGAACATTATTCATTGTAGAACTTCATGCTTATTTGTGATGTAAAATAGTATAATGTAATTATATTCTATTTTTAATGTTCCCTCAGTTTGTAGAATACAATAAGACATGAAGGTAAACTCTTTTTTGAAAAATGAACATCTTCTGGATTTATAACTCCTTCCATGGTGCCTCCTTCCCCTACATTCAGAGTGCCCTCAAAGCTTTCCCAGAATTTCCCCTATTCTAGTTTGTGTGTAGAGATAAGTTAGGTCTCTACCTCTCTTTGCCCTATCCTCCTGCTCCTTTTGAAACAACCCACCTTAATGAAATGATGCTAAAGGCAGGAGTCCTATGTGAACTGGGAAGTAAAGGAAGGGACTTTGAAGGCCTGTGGGATGCAGCAGCCAGGACTTTTGTCAATGATCCAAAACAGGACAAGATGAAACTTGGCTTCATTTGACCACGTCCAAGCAAAATTACAAAATTATCTCAAAGAGGATCTTGGGATGATAATAAATGAAAGGAAGGGCCAGTTTTCAAATGGTGACTGTAGCAGTTTGATATTATTTATGACTCCAAAAATAGATATTGGATTATATTTGTAAAGTGGTCTGTTCCTCTGGGCATATTAGATTGTATTAGATTCAGAAGTTTCACTTTTACTTGATAAATTATGTCAATAGGATGTTGAGCCCCACCCCCTTGGTGGGTGGGGACTCACAGAGAAAATGACATGGCAGAGGAGAGTAGGAGGAGAGAGCTGGAGCCCTGGGAAGTAAATATACAGCAGAAGAACACAGAGGAATAGAGATAGCTCCATAGACATGGCAGAGACCCTGGGAGGAGAGAGAGCCTGTATTAATCAGCCAAAGGGGTGCTGATGCAAAATACCAATAATTGGTTGGTTTTTATAAAGGATATTTATTTGGGGTAGAAGCTTACAGTTACCAGACCATAAAGCATAAGTTTCTGCCTTCACCAAAGTCTGTTGCCACATGTTGGAGCAAGACAGCTGCTGACATTTGCCAGGGTGCAGACCTCTTGGGTTCCTCTCTTCCAGGGGCTATGTTTCTCCCTCCAGGCTCGTCTCCTCTGTTTCCTCCATAAGATCAGCTGTAGACTATGAGGCTCTCTAGCCTTCACCTCTCTCCACAAGGCTAGCTGTGAATCGTCAGGCAAACCGTTCGTCTCTATCCTGGGGCCTTCTCTCCTTCCTCAAGACCAAGCTCCTCTGTGTGCTTGCTTCCCCTGGCTCCAGGATTAAAACTCAGCTTCAGAACTCCAACTCAAAAAACTCCAACTCTGTCCTTTGCCATGTCTTTTATTTTCGAGACCCCACCCACCAAGGGGTGGGGCTCAATACCCTACTGACATGGCCCAGTCAAAGCCCTAAACATAACTTAATCATGCCCAGATGAACAGACCAATTTACAAGGATAATCCAATATCTATTTTTGGAATTCATAACCATATCAAACTGCTAAACTGCTACAGAGCCTAAGAGTCTATAGCTGATCTTATGGAGAGAACAGAGCACCAGAGCCCAGGAAGAAATGAGCACTGGGGAAAGAGATGAGCCTTATACCAGCCTACAGCTGAAACCAGGAAAAAGCTGGGACCAAGGAGCCTGAAGAGGAAGTCTGAACCCTTGCAGAGACCGATGGCCATCTTGCTCCAACATGTGGCAACAGACTTTGATGAGGGAAGTAATTTACTCTTTATGGCCTTGTGACTATAAGCTTCTACCCTAAATAAATACCCTTTATAAAAACCAACCGATTTCTGATAATTTTCATCTGCACCCCTTTGGCTGACTAATACAGTGACCCTATCAAATATCTAATATACAAGGTGACCCACAGTAAATGAATTCATTTGCTACAGAGAGCATCACTGGATGAGTAGAATGATATCTACACTAGCAGTGTGGGAATTGGAATTTTCAATTTCTATAAATCTGAAAAAAATGGGACTGGCAATATGCTATAATAAATAAAGTTATCATTTTAAAATCTTTTCTTTGAAGAGTGAGAGCTTACTCTAGTTACCACATAATAGCTTTGAACATAAATTCAGAGCATAGAGATAAGAAGAAGGGCTTGGGAAATGGACTATGTCCAATCTCAGCTCCTCGATTTACTAGCTAAGGAATTTTTAATGCTCCAATTCTCATTTCCCTCATATGAAAAATAGGATTAACGCTACCACTTAGCATAGGGCTTATAAGATGATTAAAGAAATGATAGATGTAAAGTATTTACCACAATGCCTAAGTCTTTTAAATGCCAGTCTTAGTGAGGATGATGGAAGTAATGGTGATGATGTTGGCTGTAGTTGTGATGGTGATGGTGGTGATGATGCTGGTGGTAGTGGTGATGGTGATGGTGGTGATGATGCTGGTGGTAGTGGTGATGGTGATGGTGATGGTGATGGTGGTGGTGGTGACAATGGACTTAGTGGTGATGGTTGTGGTGGTGGTGATGATGGCGGTGCTGATGCTGGGGGTAGTGGTGATGGTGGTGGTGGTGGTGATGATGGTAGTTGTGGTGACAATGGACTTAGTGGCGATGGTTGTGGTGGTGATGATGGTGGTGCTGATGCTGGGGGTAGTGGTGATGGTGGTGGTGATGATTTTGGTAGTGGTGGTGACTTGGTGGAGGTGACTTGGTGATGAACATGGTATGATGTGTGATTGATACTTACTAGCTAAGAGACTACAGGTTAATTTTAGGTGCCAACTTGGCTAGGCTATGTTGTCTAGTTGTTTGGTCAAACACTGGCCTAGATGTTATTATGGAGGTATTTTTTAGATATCTAAACTGACTGTATATAAAGGCGACCATTCTCAATGATGTGTGTGGGCCTCATTCAATCAGTTGGAAGCCATAAGAGCAAAGAGCTGACGTCTCCAGAAGAAATACGGCCTCAAGACTGCAACGACAACTCCTGAGTTCCAGCCTGATGGCTTCTGTGGACTTCAGACTCAGTACATCAATATCAGCCTTACTGGAATTTCATTCTGCCAGGTTCCATACAGATTTCAGACTTTCCAGCCAGCAAGAACACGTGAGCCAATATGTTAAAATAAATCTGACTGATAGATAGATGATAGATAGATGGTATAGATAGATCAATCGATCGATCGATCGATAGATAGATCTTATGGTTCCTCCTCTGCAGAGCCCTGCCTGAGGTAGAGACCTTAGAGACACTCTCCATCTGTATCTGTTTCTTTCCTGACCAATGAGGACCATAGGACTGTGACCTTGGACCTGAGCTAGGCCTGAAGCCTGGCCCTAATGGGGGATGCACCTCCTCTGTACCTCCTTGTGGGAACCCTCTGATCTTTACATCTAAGAAATAGTTTGGAGGCCTGTTTCTCTGCCCACACAGAGAAATCTTCACTATCAGTTCCTGCCATTAACATTCTTGCCTTGCTCTGTTAATCAGTTATCTTAGACATTTGCCACCACCTTATCTCCTATGTATATCACTAAATGTTTCTGTAATCTTGCTACCCCATCATCAACCTGGAATTCTTATGATGTTATTTACAACCCCTCATGTGCACAATACCTGCCTGCACCCCTGCACCTACGCCCTAATCTTTTGCCATGTAAAAAAGAGAATAAAAACCACGTTAAGGATCAGCTTGGGAGGATAGCTTCTTTAGCTGTTCTCCCTCTCAAGTCTCTCGACCTTTGTGTTCAGAGTAATTCTTTGTGCCATCCCGGGCTCTGCTGGACAGATCCCTGCAAGACTTTGCAGCACAGATTCCTGCACTTCCTGCAGCCTTTTCATAAGCACCCAAGGATCCTATGTCTCCTGTCACTTGTATCTTTGGACGGGCAGGCACATAGCCAGGTTCTCCAGGCAGTCAGGTGGGGAAGAATCCAGGAGGGTAAAAAGAAAAGCAAAACAACTCTGTGAAGGGGGAAGAGGGAGACCTTTCCTCATTCCCTCTGAGTAGTCTCACCTGCAATTCACTGTGCTGCCCTGTGGGCTCGCTGGGAGCCTGGAAGTCATCCTTTAGGCACATGCTGCCTCCCCTTGAGTTTTCAAGCCTGTTGCCATGACGAGACTCTTCACCACCAAGGAGTATGACAATCACACAGGGGTGGGATGGAGACAATGACGCCATTCCCCACGTGGTTAATTTGATATTGAGCAGACTTAGCAATGGTGCAGGGAAGAGAGTAATGGCAACACACGGAGGAGAACCAAGCAGTTCTGGCACGCAGCCCCCACACGTGGTGGGGTGAGGGGGGAAGAGGAGCATCGCCTGACTGTGTCCTCTGCCTCCTCCTTCCCAGGGATTTAGCACACTGATGGGAAAAGGGCCACAACCTGAAAAGGACACACTTCCTCTTTCCTGGCAGCATCTAGTAGCTCCAAAAGGGCAGAGACCCTCCGGGCTTCCTCAAAAACACTGGGCTTGCAGCCCGTCATTAACCAGCTGGAGGGAACCCTGAGTCTGGGCACCCATGTCCTGGCGGAGCAGCCACACAGAGGCCCAGTTTCCCTCAGAGCCACAGAGGCCAGCACTAGCTGCTTCCAAGCAGAAATCAATCAAGTTTCCGAAGCTATCAGTGCTGGAGGAAATGGAGCCAAACTGAGAGGAGCTTTGCGCTGGGTAGGGGGTCAGGCAGCAGGACAATACTAGGGAAATGACACGGGAGAGGGGGCATGGAAACACTGTCTTCCTGGATCCTCCCTAAGGAGAAGTGGCCAGTGATGAAGTTTATGAATAACTGTTTAAATTGTGTGCACTAAACCTTTCCCTTAGAAGAAATGGCATATTCGAGCTTTCTGAGATGAGTGCAAACTAAATAGCTGTCGTTTAAGAATGTTCCAAGGAAAGGGCTGAGAAATTACCTTCTATATTGGTCAGGAAAAATCCCAAAGCAGTTGGTTTTTTAGAATTTAGTTAATAAAAATATAGCCATGTTGGCCTCTTTGTTTGAACAAATGTACTGTGGTAATATCAGAGGTCAAAAGCAGGGAAAGACGGGGTGAGTGGAAATGGAAACTGTCTACCTTGTCTTTGAAACTTTTCTGTAAATCTTAAATTATTCCAAAATAAAAAAATTTTAAGTAGTCAATTTTAATAGAAAACATCCGATATTATATTGGGAGTATTAAAACTTCTCTTTGAAAAATAATGTGTGCTCACACTGCCAGATAGCATTAAATGTTTGAATGTGGTCAGAAAAATAAATAATGACTGCTTCCTCATTTCTGTTGTGATCCATTGTAGTTAGGTATGCTTAACAGAAATGATGTTAAGATAGCATAAGCAACATGTTAATAGATGCCTCTTGTTTTCAGGTATAATTTGGTCTTCTGAAAGTTGTTGTTTGGGCACTGAAAGGTGTTAGGGAGAGGAAAGCTGGCACCATGTGTGGGGCCTGGTCTGTGTTTCAAGAATGGATAAATATCAAACATTGTATGTGGTTTAGATCTATGAGGAATTGATCATGGCTCTGGGCCACAGCTTCTGTGACTGGGAAATAAAGGGAAATGGATAGCCTCTGCTATGTCCCTTTCCTTTAGGAAAAGATGGGATTGTAAACATTTGGTGTTTAAGATGTGTGATTTTGGAGGTGAAAATTAATTTGAATCAACCTGCTACATTGGGGAGGTGCAAGGGATGAAATCAATTGGCACGATATTAGGAGCTCAAGCACAGCAAAGAGTCCTATGTCCCTGCCCCCTGCAGGCACAGCCTGGACCTGATCAAGGTGGGGAAACGTGACTCTGCAGGTGGGGCTTTCTCCTTCCTGTGTGCAGGTGCAGGTGCAGGCGGGCAGGCACCTGCTGCGTGAGCCCTCCACTACCACCTGCTCCCGCTGGAGGCTGAGTCTGCAGCAGTCAAGTTCCTGGAAATCACCTGGGCAGGAACCACCTGCTGCAAACTCCTCTAGGGAGGAATGAATCCCAGACCCTGGCCTCGCCCAGATCTACCCAGAAGGGCTAGGCCTGCCTGGTCGGTCTCAATGGACTCTAACCACCAAACGGCTAAAGAGCAGGGAATTTGGTTCTCCTTGTGGGGTCACTCAAAGAATGCAAAGTTTGGGGTGCCTGTTTGACTCCTAACCAAAACTTACAAATTACGCAACTGAAATATTCTGCCACCAAAAACATGTAAAGTCTCTATGTCTGTTGTGTGGGTATTTAAAACTACTGAGGGTCAGAAAAAAAAAAATCAAAAAAGTGTGAGCATTTGGGGGATGTCTAAATGTAATGCAAATTTGGTGTTTTCAACTAAAACATGTTATCAAAATATTTTGGTATCTTTTTTATAAGTGGATTCTTGAGAAACTCAAGCACATTTAAAAATATGAACCTGTAGAAATTGTTCTACTTGACCGTTTAATGTAAAGTTGTCAAAATCTAAATGAATTTTGATAAATATTTTAGCTGTACTTTTTGAAATTCTTAATTGGATTTAAAAAGTTGGATTTGTACACTTTTGAGGCAATAATTACCTATATGTAGCCAAAGTTTTTAAGAAGCTGAGATTCAGTATTACAGCTGCCTGTGCCATGTGGTGGAACATCAAACACTAATACCAATGAAAGCGTGAAGATTTAAGGGGCAGTTAATGTGTGAATACGACTAACCATAGTTTTTCACTTAATTTTTCATTAATAAGGAAAATAAAACTTGAATGATTTGCAGTTTTTGAAGTGCTTTGTGCTATATCCCTTGGCACTAGTCCATCACTGATTTCATTGGCTAAATATCTTGAGTATTCCTTGACAAGGAATTATACATATCTTAAGCCTATAAGAAGTGTTCTTGTTGTATAAATGAGGAAGCTGGGATTTAATTTACATTGCTACACACCGAGTACATTGGACCTGGAAACTCATGTGCTTTCCCCTCAACGTGATGACATTAGCAAAAATAAATCAATTGTTTTTTATTTGAAAAAGTATTTATTTAATAATTTATTCCCTGCTGGTTCAAACAATGATATGCACTTACTTGTAAATATCCAGTAAAATCCTTCTGAAGAAAAAAATTAACTATGTCATTTAACTAATCTGTGTTCATCTGTGCATTTTTATGAACACTAGGGGAACAACTGAGTTAGTTGATGGAATTCAATGAGATGAAAGCACCTGGACAGAACTTTTTAGAAGTAATGCTTCCATAATCTCTTGAGCTGCCTTTTTCGCTGTATTTTGAATTTGAAATAAACTTTGAATGAAAAAAGACTTAAAGGAAAATAGAGACTTTAATTTTTGGCACTCGACTGTAACTGGAGCACAGGGTATGGTATTAATTTAATCCTTCACCAACAAGTATTTATTGAGCACCTATTGGGCACTTTTTGAGGGTCACAGCAGGGTATAACCCTGACCAGGGAACTATGTTCTACTATGGACAGAGAGTCAATAAGCAAAGCAATAAAGAATGTAGATTATATGTCAGATGGTATTAAGAGCCATGGAGAAAATAATGCAGAATGGGGAGTAAGAAGTTCTGAAGGAGGTGGGAGTACAATTTTACAGACAGCAGTCATGAAAGCCCTCCTTCAGAAGGTAGCATTTGTTCTCAAGTGGGGAATGAGGGAGCCAAGCACCTATTTGAAAGGAGAACATTCCAGGCAGCAGGAGATATAACCATCAGCAGAAGAGTGTCCGGTGTTTGGAAGGAAGGAAAGGGAGGCCCAGGTGCAGGAGCAGCAGGAAGGAGGGGGAGATGCAGAGGCCATGGGGAGCCATTCATGACCAGTCTAATGCCTTAGGCCTTTACTGTGGACATGATGGGGTGTGATCACAACATGACTTGGTACATCACAGCCAGGAATAACATAACTCCATTATTACGCCAAGGCTTAAAAAATTACTCACTTAGATGGAAATAGGAACATAAACTCAGGACCCACATTCAAAGGGCATCATGTGGCAAAGTAGTTGTCTCCTCTTGATTTTATCAGCTGTTAGAGGTTGAATTATGTCCCCACAAATAATATGATGAAGTCTTAATCCCCAGTGTCCCAGGTGAACGTATAAGAAAATAAGATCATTGCAGATGCAATTAATTAAGATGAGGTCCTACTGAGCAGGGTGGGCCCTTAATCCCATATGACTGTGTCATCTCAGCTATAAAACAAGCTTCTTCTATCTCCATAATTCCATGACTTTTCTTGGAAATCACATGGTGGACATTAATTAAAATGACCCTAAGGATACGACTTCCAAAAATCACTCAGAGACCACCAATGGCCTTTTCCCTCTGTGCATCTGGTCAACTGACAAAGGACCACACATTTGGGATGATTTTGGCTGATATTTCTAGAAGCCCTTCTGCCATAAGTCAGAGGCAGGACATTCTCAGAGGGAATCAATGGCTTCTCCCTGCTAGGCTGCTGGTCACTCACTGACTTTGGATCACATCATTGAATGGTTATGTATGATAATTTCAGAAGCCCATCTGCCACAAGCAAGAGGCAGGACATTCTCAGAGGGGATGTTTACCTGTGGAATTCCCTGCCAAGCCAGGCCCACACTGACCATAAAAACTGACCTTCCCCTTCTGAAAGGTGCCCTCTCTCCTCTTCTAGGGGTATCTCCACGCTGACTCTTCAAGTACGCTCATTTCATGAGTGTACTGCCATAACATGGACTACATTTGGTAGTGGACAATGGTGACAACTACAAGAGCACCCAGGGTAGTGGGCTGGGCCCCTTGGACTCTGGGTGTGTCCTTTCTGTGTAGTCATCTCTCCTGAATGACGACTCTGAGCAGGGGCCTGCAATGGGTCTCCAGGCAGCATGCCCACCCCTGGGAGGAGGCAGATGGCAGCCATGGTGCACGGTGCTCAGGAGGGCATGAAGCAGCCACTCATCCATCACTGATGTTCAGGTGAGTGTGTGTGGGGGAGGTGCCCACTCACCTCCCCCTAGCTCTGGGATGCTGTGGCTCTGGCAGGACAGCCTGCTGGATCAGGTCCTCCTGCCCACTCCCTCCCTGCAACACCCCAACTCCTTCACCAGGCATCAGAGCCCTGCGTGACCTGTTCATACACTCCCCAGCGTGCTCCCCACATGTGCACCCCCTCACTAAAGCCTCCTTCACTCTGGAACCCATCAAGCCCTGGCCCACCTCAGAACCCCCACGACTCAGTACCCCTCCCATGGCCCCTGTCCCATGCAGTTCTCATCCTCAAAGCTGAGCTCAGAGGCCACCTCCTCAGAACTCTTGTGAAAATCATAGGCTTTGGGGTCTGGACCTACCACTGGGCCACGTCACAACCCTTCACAGTTAGGTTAACATGGTAACTTCTCAGAATCTCAATTTTCTCAATAGAAAGTGGGTGAGTGTCCAGACCCCATGAGGGTGTGTAGAGAAAAGCTGGACAGGTCAGGGCCAGAAGGGCCTAGACTCAGATGGCTTCCTGACCCAGGGGCTCCAGGCCAGGACAAACATCCCAAGTGTCAGCATGCAACCAGGGTGGCTCAGAGCAGTGATTTTGA